>PVJH01003935.1:0-133347 GCA_004026705.1 Nesogale talazaci
GCAGGGATCTCCACGTGGTTCTTCCAGCTGAGGACACTAGCCTAGTTTCAAGTGTCTTATCAGCTGCAATTGTCTCCCAGGGAGTCTGCTTGTATTCCACCTGAAGTGAGCTATTTATCTCCTTACTCCTTCCAAATGAGGTCATCAAACTGTGACCTGATTGACAGGCTAACTCCACCCCATCACTCTTAATCACCTCTAATTGACAACAGATTATTTAACTATGAAAAGCTGAAGTTTTAGGGGAAAAACAAACTTAAGTTGTGGTTTATAGCTGGGATTGTCCTTTTTCATGCAGAATCCTTGGGGTAAATTCCCAGTCAATGCTCCTCATGGTCTACCAACACATATCTATCAGTGAAGCTTTGCATGCTGGCATGGTATTGAATAATCTGCCTTGGAAATACAGCCAGAATGTTCTTTAGAATTGAAGATAGTGAAGTGTTTGAATCAGTGGCAGTGAGAGTGACTATGTACATGAAGGCAAAGGGAAAGACCACCGTGGAAGAAGAAACTTGCTTGCTAAAGAGGAGGGACCATGGAAAAGAGGAAGACCTTCAATTACGTAGATTGACACAGAAACTCTAACAAAGGCATCAAACATAGCACTCGTTGTAAGGACAGCCAGGTCAGAGAAGTACTTCCTTCTTTTCTGTCTAGGATTATTTTGACTCAGAAACAACCAGACAGGATTTAATAATAGCAACAGTATATCGGATAAATATTTGTACAGCTTCAAATGCAGTTTCCTCACCTACCTATATTAGAATGACAAGACTGAATTGTCATAACCCGTGTGGTCATCTATCAGAATGAGTCTACATCCTCCATGCTTTGCTTAATCTGTTGTGTTTCTTGCTACTGATCAGAATTTAGATATTTTGCTTGTTAACTGTCTTTGTCTTAGCTCCAGACTCCTGGGTACTCCAGACAGAATGAAACAATGAGGTCTTCACTGGCTGATTTCTGGGACTATAACACCTGCTAGTTTTTTATCTTATTCATAATGTCAATAGAGAGAAATATTGTCTACATAAATAAAAATAATTATAGTAACAACAACAATGACAAAATGAAGAAAAAGTCATGTCAGCTTGAAACCTATGTGATTGACTCTTTCATCATTACAATTTTATAAATATCTTCTTCTAAATCTTGCACACTTTAAAATACTAATAGGTTGTTATGGAAAGATAGTCAAGAACAGCAAAGCATGCATTGCCCTGAGGGAAAATAAATAAAGGGCTTCTGGTAATATAGTGGTTACCTCTTGGTCTGTTAGTCTGAAAGTCAGCAGTTTGAAACCATCAGTTCCTCCAAGAAAGAAAGTAGACCTTTCTATTCCTGTAAAGAATTCCAGTCATAGAACCCCCCAGAGAAAGTTCTACCATATCTTATTGGGCTACCATGAGTTAGAATCAAATAGATAGCAGTGAATATATGCTTGGTACCTGTTTTCAGGTTAGCCTGACTAGCTGTAGTCTAGGTACATGAACGTGGATATCAGAAATGGGATTTGCATCCACATCTCTGTGTTTTTAAATCATAGCATTTAAATCCAAGGTGTAAAATACTGAACTCCTATTATTGTTATTTATTCTAATGCATTGCATATATTATCTTATGGCACATTTTTTTTCAGAATTTAAACCTTAAAAAAAAGCAAGAATAGGCATACTATATCTTAAACTGTTTTCTCAGTATATTTCTACATGATTATTTGGAGTTTTCTAATTTGCTCATGCACAATGATATGTAATGAATGAGTTCATTATGCCATTATTTTCAGCATATACTACTAAACTAGAGCATAGAACTCTGTCTTTAACATACACTAACAAATATAATTTACTAGTAGCTATTTAAATGATTACCAGCTTGAAGCAAATAGTTAAGCATTGGGGTTCTAGTTGAGTGTTTTCTTATTCTTTTCCAACTGGTATGTCATGAAAGATAGGATTGACAATCTATTGTGAAAGGTCATAGCTTTGAAAATGCTGTGGTGCTGGTTCTCTTCTACATTCATGGAGTCCCTAGGTGTCGGAATAGATGCAAGAGTAACTAATAACATTAATTATTTAAAGTTGCTCCATATAAAGTGTGAAGTAAGAATGGGGTGAAGTTTTAATCTCCGTACTGTCTTTATAAATTTTGATAACATGATTGTACTAAGTTAAAACACTATTTGTAAACTTTGTCCTTTTTTTCTGATGATTAGAAACAATTTTTTATCTTATGCAAAAAAAGTGTGTTGCTTGAAAGTTTGAAAGCACTTGCCTGTAAAAGACTGCATAGTGCAGACATATTTTGAGATAATATTTGACAGTCTTAAATTACCTCCTTTTCATCGATCTATTCAACTTTTCCACTTTCTTGAGTCGATTTACATAATTAATATCTTGCTAAAATTATTCATTTTCTCCAAATTTTCAAATGTATTAGCATATATTTGAATCCATTTATATTTTAGGCACCTCTGTGTCTATTGTTGTCTTCATTTTTCTCTCTGCTGATGTGTCCTTTTTCACTTTTATTTTTTTTTAATTTGTTTGGAACATTTTGTTTTCTTTTATTTTGGGATGGAAGTAGGAGAGAGGAAAAACTTTTCCATTCCACCCTGTTGACCTTGTGTGGTTGATGGTAGTTATTTTCCCAAGGTGATTATAATATTCTTTATGACATCTAGGGTCAGTATTGGGAGTTCACCCTCTTTCTACTAAACCAAAATTTTGTGATTAAAAAATTTGCTCTACTCTGTAATCTGTTGCCTCCCATACTGGCCAGAACCTTCTATTTTGGCCCTTTTCAGAGTTGTCAGTAAATTTTGGTCCCTGGATAGTGGTAGTCCATTAGCTCCTTGGACTAATTGCTTCTTTGATTTACTTCATATCTCCTTCATCTAGATAGAAAGAGAATATTAATGCTATCTTAGATGGCCACTCAATTTCTTTTTACCAGTTCCTGTTCACCAAAGAAGGATAGAGAGTATTGTCTTCATGTACTGTTATGTCAATTGACTTGGATTTCCCCTAAGCATGTGGTCTTCAGTCCCCGAGTTAGAGATTCATTTCCTCAAGATATTTCACTATGGGTATGAGGTTTACACTTGTATGTTCTATATCCTTGGATATAGCTATAGTACCTACAAATATGTAATTAGCATCTTGCTAGAGAAATAACCACTGCCAGAACGATGCTCATGGGGGTATCCCTATTTATCTTCCCACAATTATTTAGCTTGCATGACTACTTAGGTATGTATTCACAGATACAGTTTTGTCAGGAATTCCCAGGGGGTTTGCTGTCTTCCATGCTTATGTATCCCTCAAAGTCTTGCTTAATTGTTCCACAAGGATCCTTTGTGACTTAAGAAGATACTAAGACACCAATGTCAATTGTTTGAAATCACCAGACACTCTGAAAGATAAAGATGAGACTTTCTACTCCTGTAATGATTTATAGGCTCAAAAACATATAAGAGAAGTTCTACTCTGTCCAATGAGTCTCTACAACTCAGAGCTGATTTTATGGCAACAACTTAGATTGTTTGGGTTATATGCATATCTGACTCAAGTTTGTACTTTTGTTTTCCTATTTTTAACTGTTTTTATACTGTTCCTGGAGCTCTTCTAAAAGCTATCATTATGCAGGTTAACCAATTCAGAGAAGATAAAAGCAGAATGATGGGTCTGAGGGAACAAAGGAAAAGGGGAGAGGGAAGGAAATGTCAACCAACCCGAGGACAAAAGAACAATAAATAATCTAAGCATCAATGGCAAGGGGCATATAATATGTCAAGTAGGAAAAAATCAAGGGCAATACAGCTTAAAAGAATTACTGAAATTAAATGAGGCCAAACATGATAGTAGGACAAAAGGAAAGTAAAAGGACATAGAGGAAAGAACTAGGAGGCAAAAGACATTTATAGAGATCTAAATACAGGCATGCATATATGTAAATATATTTTTATATGGTGATAGGGAAATGGATCTATGGACACATATGTTAAGTGTTAAGGTAGCTGACAGACTTGGGCTAATAATCAAATACTCCTTCAATACAAGAACATATTGTTCTAATAACCTGGCATTCTCATCACCTGACACAATCTCTGAAGAAAAAAATGGGTGCATAAGCAAATGTATTGAAGAAAGCTGATGGTGCCCAGCAATAAAAAGATAGAGTATCTGGGTTCTTAAGGGCTTGAAAATAAACAAGTGGCCATCTAGCTGAGAAGCAACAAAGTCCTCATGGAAAAAACACACCATCCTGTGTGATAATGAGGTGTTGATGTCATCAAAGACCTAGAACAAAAATATCAGATAGATGTGAATGAGAGGGAGGGTAGACTGGAACCCCAAGGACCATCTGTAGAAAACCGAGCATCCGCTTACAGAGGGGTCACAAAAAGGAGACAAGACAGTCAGGTTGCAGTATTACACTGATGAAACATACAACTTTCCTCTACTTTCTCAATGCTTCCTCCACTACTATCATGATCCCAATTCTATGTTACAAATCCAGCTAAACCAAAGTATGTATACTAGCTTTGATAAGAGCTCACAACACCAGGAAACCAGAACAGATAAACCGCCCAGGACCATTAATGAGAGTAGTGATACCAGGAGTATAAGGGTAAGGTGGAGAGAAAAAGGGAGATCCAATCAAAATGATTTACTTATAACAGCCCCATGGGGGTTAACAACAGAAAAGTGGGTGAAGGGAGATATCGGTTAAGGTAAGACATGAAAAAGTGTAATAATGTATAAATTACTAAAGGTTCATGAGGGATGGAAGGTTGGGATGGGAAGGATAAATAATTAGGAACTTAAACCAAGGAGTCAAGTAAAAAGAAATGTTTTGAAAATGATGATGGCAATATATGTTACAAATGTGCTTGATACAATGGATGGGTGTATTATTTAATACAAAATTTTTAAGCTACATATTTTTGTTTTACTATTTAATTGTTGCTTTCGTTTCAAGCTATGGTATGTCAGTTTGCCTAGGTGTCCTTGAAGATTGTGGTCCTGAGCTACTAGAGAATGTTGGGCTATGAGTAAGAAATTTTGTTGCTTTGCCTCTGATATGCCCCTGCTACAATAATAGGTATGAGCAACAATGCAATGTATGGAAATAGCTTTTGTAAAGCATTAGATAATATAGATGATATATAAAATATATATAAAATGATTTATGTAAAATATCCCAATTTCTTGGGCCCAATGTTGCAACCAGTGTGCCTCCCTTTGTATTCACATGTAGATTACTGCCAGTGTATGTACTGTGTGTATAATGCTGTTTACCTTTCTGGCCTTTAATTCTTATATTTCTCTTAGTAACTTATTTTGCCTTCATCATTCTCAGTTGACCTCCCTCTCATTATATATTCTGCTATGTCTCTACTTTCCACCTATATTCTTTAATTCATTGCAAGGGTCACACAGAACTCACCAACAATGGTGATAACTATGATGCTCTTTATGTTCAGATGAAAATGCTTGGGCTAGAGTCACACAGAACAATTGTACAGGACTGCTAATATGCGCAAAGGGGCAAGCCTGTCTGCTATAAGTGTTAACTCAACCCTAACTCTAGTTCATGGGTTAACTGCCCTGTTGTTAGTGTTGTTGCTTGGCACAATGAGTCAGCGGCCAACTCTAGGGACCCTGTGAACAAATCCATCCCCAGTCTTGAACCTCCCACACAATTGTTCCTAAGCTTGAGTTCATTGTTGCAGTCACGTGCCAATCTTTCTCCTTGAACGTCTTCCTCTATTCCTCTGTCTCTCTTCTTTACCAAGAGTGATGTCCGCCAGTGACATGTTCACTGTATATAAGATGAAGTCGCAATACCCTTTCTTCTAAGGAGAGCTCTAGCTGTACCTCCTCCAAGACAGATTTATTTCTTTTTAGCAGCCAATAATGCTGATTTCTATGTTAACTTGGACCCAGCTTCTTCCAATACTTCTCTTAAAAAGTTGGAGAGACTGAAGAAGAAGTTAACATGAGGGAATGATAGAGGAGACAGTGAGCTGGGAGACAGGACCTCAGATTTGGGTTCAAGGCATTCTCTTACCTCCTCGGTGGAGGAACAGGAATTCGGTAAGTCTCCATCATTTCCGAGATATACCTGGCCTCATTAGGAGCAAGCACCAATGACAGCCCTTCTCAAGGCCAGCTGGGACAAGGATGCCTGCGCACATTATAATTTGTGATGTCTGGTCCCGCAAGAAAACTCACTGTCAATGTGGGGTTTGCACCCAGACCTCTTTTCAATACTTAATAGCATTGATATACAAATCTGCTTTCCATGCCAGCAGGCCTGCCCTTGAGTGAATCCAGGTGAAAGGAACATCTGCCAGGGACTAGCCTTCCTCCTCCCAGGACAGTGCCTTTTTGTTTTTCTTTTAAAGCAATTGAATATTTACTGATAGGCCCCTTACCCATGCTTTCCTTCTTTAATATATATTTATAAATCTACATTGCAAGACTAAGGAGAAGATTCTTGACTGATGCAGTCTATATCTATCAGACTATATCTATGTATTTCTTTATTCATTTCAATGAGCAATGGGGAGCAAAAGAAGATGAAGACTCCATCAATTGCATTCACATCCTTCCTTTGCCCAGGAGTCCTCTGGAGCATTTATAAGAAGAAAATCTTTAAAAACATTGAACGTTCTTCCTTAATTATTTGCCTATTCAGCTTTTCTACATGTTATTGAGGCAATTTATATTATCTGAGGAAAGAACCTGTTTTTCACTGGGATTTTTAAATTTAACAGCACATAGATTCACATCTTACTTGCTTACATATTTAAATCGTTTATCTATCTGCGGTTATAATTGCTTCCTTATTTCCCATTTTGAGTCTCTTGTTTCACTTTTGTTCTTTCAAGTTGTCAGCACTGTATCTAATTCATTAAAATATACTGAAAAGAACAAAGGCACACACACACACATCCCCAAATACAGGTCTTACATTTATTTTTAATTTGCATAGCAACTGCTTTCAAGTTGCAATTTCCATCCTTATTTCACTTCATCAGTTTCATATTGTTTATTTTAATTTTTTATTTGAATATTACATTTTAAATGTATCTATTTCTATTTTTGCTTTAACCAACACTGTCAGAGTCAGCATCTCATGAGTTTGTGGCAGTATAAATCTAATTTATCCAATTGACCAGCAAACACTTTGTCCACATGGGGCCATTATTATGCTAGGCATCACAGTTACAAATGACAAAAAAGAAAATAAAAGGACTATTTCTATTTTTCCGTTCAGTTTACTGGAAAGGTGGAAATAGAATGATAATTTTTAAATAAAGAATTTTCAAGAATAGAAACGAAGATAATTGTGACACAAGCAAGAGCTCTTGGAAGTGCAGTGATTAAGCACTGATTCATAACCCAGAAGATGTCAGTTCAAATCCAGCTGCTGCTCTCCACAATAAAGATGTACAAAACCCAAACTAGCTGCAGTCTAGTAGTCAATTCTGATTCATAGAACACCCACATGTATCTGAGTAGAGTTACACCATATAAGGTTTTCAATGGCCAATTTTCCAGAAGTAGAACATCAGGCTTTCTTTAGGGTTCTTCTGCTTGGACTCCAAATTCTTGATTAGCCGCTAAGAACCTTAACTCTTTACATCAACTAGGGACTCCCAACTTAGATACGGATGTCTTTAAACATGAAAGACAGAGGGAAAATCCTGGAAAATGAAATGGGATGTGTTAAGAAAAGTGGGGTAGAAGAAGACTTAAGGTTAATAAGCAAGAGCAAGTTCTCTAAATAACCTGGGTTCAATCCCACTCTCCTCCTCTTCCCAATGCTCTGTGTGTGCACTACTTTCAAAGTCTAACCATCATTCTCAAGAAAAAGGGACATTACCTCTTCTACTCACTGAAAAATAGAGATACAAGATAGTTATTCTTTCAATTGTAAGTGGGCAAGTCATCAAAAGGACCACCCTTGCCCTACTCTTTCTTCCACCATAGAAAAGTGGTTTCTCCTGTCCAACCTAGTTGATGAACATCCTTGCATAATTATGTACCTGTGTGTTCCACCTTAAAAAATCAATATTTAAATAATCATTCTCTCTTTCAATGATATCTCTTTGTTTCCTTTACCCCTTCCTAGTTAAAATGTTAAAAATCTCCCTCATATTTCTATGGAAAATGTATAACAGTAACCATAACAACTAAATAGAAACATCATGGGGCAGTGATTTCATGTTAGGAAGAGAGGAACACCTCAGAAGAGGTTGCACAACTCAAAGAAGATAATTTATGTCATGGCAATGCACACATTGGAGTTGGAAATTGTTGCATCTTGTACTCTCTCTATATATACAGAAAACAGCAGGGAAATAAAATTTAACATAAAACTGCTTACATGTCTCTGAACTGACTCTTTCTCCCTCTCTCATGTAAATAAATACATAAAGTAACACAAATATCACAAAATATCACACAGTGTTTATGATTCTTTTGCAGCTACACCAAAGCTGCTTCTCTTCATTCCTCCAACACTTCTGTATCTAGCACCCTCTGTAGGACCATTCTCCATTGGTTTCGAACAATATCATTTGATGAGCTCATCCATTCCTACAATCCTTAATCACTCTCCGCAGACCTTTTTCCTGGCATTAGATTCACATAAAGATCTATGTCCTGCTTATCTGCAGTTAATATCCCCTACATATATCTGCTTGAAAATGTCTAATACTGAAAAAGTCAACTGCTTTCCAATTTTCTATTCACTCTTGTTTACTTCTCTCTCTCTCTCTCTCTCTCTCTCTCTCTCTCTCTCTCTCTCTCTCTCACTCTCAATTAACATTAAGACTTTATTTAAACTAGAAACCTGGATTTCATCTATAGACTTCCCTTCATCCTTCAATCACCTTGTATATTACAAAATCTCATAGATTCTTTTCCCCAGATGGGTTTATTTCTATACTCTGTATCACTATTATTCATATCAGGCACTGTTTTCTCTTTCTATTTTTCATTCATTTATTAAGAATATTTCATTTATTCAAAAATACTTGTGGATGTCAGCTGGCAGAGGTGATCCATAATGCTTCTTGTCCGTGTGGAAGAAGAGAGCCTTGAAAGTGCAGTCAGTTAAAGGTTGAGTTTCTATTCACAAGGTCAGCAGTTCAAGCTCACTGATCACTCCTTGAGAGAGAAATGCAATTTACTCCCTAAGAGAAATTAAAAGGAGTTCTACTCTATATTATAGAATGATTATAATTTGTAATCTACTTGATAGCAGTGAGTTTGGTTCTTTGTTTTTGTTGTCATTGTCGTTAGGTGGGAAAATTGGGTCTGATTCCAAGCTAATGTACCTTATAATCAGTTATCACTCATATATCAGGACAGTTGTTATGATTTTGAATAGGCTTATATGGATCTTCCAAGCTAAGATTTAGGAAGGAAAAAGGCTTGACCACTATTTGTGACTGTCAGCCAATGAAATCTCTATAGCTCAGAGTAGTCTCATCAGTAACTGATGATGGAAATGGTGCAAGATGAGTGGTCCTTGTTATGGTTTGTTGCAAGGTTAACATGAGTCAAGTGCTGATGACCGCAGTCCCAAACAAACAAAAATAATAATAACATCTATATTCCAGACACTGACCTATATGCTGGAATGATGAGTGAACATGGCCTATATACATTATTACCCTTGCAGGACTCACATGTTTGAGAAGAGATGAGGCATTATGGAATGCATGTCTTATAAAAGTAAGATATCATACTAACTCATTGGAATTTTGAGTGTGTTCCATCAAATTTATTTATTTTTCTATGGCTAAAGCTTGTTGAAAGCAAGTCTCTAGAACTTTCCACTTAGAGATTCTTAGTGTAATTGAACTTCAACCTTTTGGTTAGTAGTCAAGTGCCTAACTATTTGCCCTACCAATGGACTCTGAAAACAACTGTAATAAATACTAGTCAGAAGGCAAACAGAAAGCAAGGGTAATCTGAACAGAACTCATTGAAGAAAAGATATTTACATAAATGTTTGAAAGAATGAAGTGAGTCATACATGCAGATTGCTGCAAGAAGAGTGTTCTGGGTAGACATTAGCCAGTTAAAATAAGGAAATCAAGCTGAGAGATGGCCATGGTGAAAATAAGAAAATTGGGGTGCGGGAGAGGAGAGGGGTAAGTCATATCACTTTTCATTTGTCAGATGTCTGTACTGTGGTGGCTTGAATGTCTACTGAGACATTTGAAGTTTTTTTAGACAGGTTTCAGCAGAGCTTCCAGATGAAGAGAGATAGAAAAAAAAGTTCCAGTTTTTAGAAAAATTGGAAAGTGAATAATTTATAAAGATCAATGAAATATTTTCTGATATGGTGCTAGAAGTCAGTTTTTTAAGAAGGAAGGTACTCAAATTATGAATGAGGGAGAACTAACATCCCCCCTCCTAAACGCAGGAGAGCTGACTTAGTAATCTGGATCGACTAAAGCTTTCATGACCTTCATTTGCTGAAATAGCATGCTTCAAAATTAGAAGAAAAAGCTACAAACATCCATTAGTGATTGTAACATGGAATGCACAAATTAAGGATAAAAAAAACATTTGAAATTTGAAGTGGTCAAAAATAATAGGATGCTCCTGAAGGCACTTGGCCATTTTAAATCAGACCACCGCATGGTGAAAACTATGGACAGTTTTCAGTGGTGTCTTCCTCTGAAGTTGTCAGTCAAGTCCTTCTTCATTGCTTGTTCTTAGTGTGGAAGCCCCATGGGGACCTGTTCACTTTGGGTCACCCTGCTGGTCTTTGAAATATCAGGAATATAGTGTCTAGCACTGCAGCAACACGCAAGCCACCACAGGAGGACAGACTGACAGACAAGTGGCCTGTTGGAATATGTTGGAATACTACGGGCTGCTACAAGGACAACCAAATCTGTCTTGGAAGAATTACAGCTAGCGTGTTCCTTAGAGCACACGTTGTCAGAAGAGACCCAGTCCTATAGTAGGACATCATGGTTGGTCAAGCGGATGGGGGATGAAAAAGAGGAAGGCCCTTGATTAGATGGATTGAGACCGTGATTGCAGCAATGGGCTTAAGCATAAGAGCAAGGATGAAGCTGGGCCAAGTAGTGGACAGGATCATTCACTGGGCATAGGGTCCCTATGGGCTAAAACTAACATAATGACAGCTCACAAGAACAAAATATGGTTGAAAAATGCCAGGGAAAGTTATTGAAAAAGCAGTGTTGTAATAATCATCAAAAAGATGTTTCAAGATCTTTTCTGACATCTAACACTGTGGTTGATGGGAAAATATCCATATTCCTGCAACAAAGCTCAATTAATATCATTTTCCAAATTTACACACCGATTAATTAGCCAAGGAGTTTGTCTTGCTTGGATCCAAAATCAAGTCTCATGAAAATCAGGAGTCAAAAGATCAAAGAACTCATGTTATTAGAGAAATCTGGCCACAGTTAGGGACAAACTGACCCCTCCCTGGAAGCATGTGCTATAGAGAACAACAGTAAACCTACAGGTTGGAGAGAGGGGCCAACATGTCACACCCACACAGAAACAAACCAAGAGGGAAAAAGAGAAAGGGATGTTCTATATAACCATAGCAACACAAAAAACCCAGAGGATGGTTTCCTCATATAAAGCTGCTAAGGCACAGAGAACACTATAGGGCCAGCAACAGCTTAAGACATAATCTCCTTTCACTGGGTCACGCCACAACAGAGGAGAATACTGGGGACACACAGCAGATCAGCAACAGGAGCAAAGCAAAGCTGCAAAGCCCCTGACACGTCCCAAAAATAGACATCAGGTTGAGAGGTACAGCTCCCAGAATGCCCACAGGTCCAATGGGAAGACAATCAGAAAGGAGGAGGGACCAGACCTCAACCTGACAAGCCAAGACATGAATGCAACTTAGTAGCATGAAGCAGTGAACCAATAGAGAGGTCTGCAGGGATTGCAGATACTTGGACACTCAACCCACTCCCCCTGAAGAATGCACTACAGAGGACAGCACTGAAGCTACATCTCTGGGAGACAGGCACATATAATCAAAACACAGGAACAAACTAAGAGGGAAGGAGATAGAAAGAGATAGTGGAAGATATTCTGCTCACCAAGCCTCTAGGATGATAGTCCTGTTCAGAGAAGCCAATACACAGAAATGATCATACCAGGAGACACATGGCATCCCTCACTGGCCTATAGCACTACATGGAACAACACTGGAGACACAGAATGAGAATTGTGCCTGATCTGATCCTACTTTATCAGGGCAAAACTGAAGGCAGGCAACAGAGCAGCAAGGAGAACAAAGCAATGTATTCCCCAAGGATTCTCCAAAATAGACTTAGGACATAGTACTTAATCAGACATAGTACCTAAACAGACTCAACTGGAAAAAAACTCATAAAGGACCACAAACAAACCTTGAATTATGTGTGCTAGTCCAGGAAGACTAGAGAAACAAACTCACTGACATGCATATAGATGTAAGGGAATGTTTTATATACAAGAGGAATGAAACATTGAGAAAACATCCCAACCCAGTCCAGTCCAAAGTCATAAGGCAGATATTAGCTCACATGTCAGATACCAGTCTATAAAGTCTCCTTCCAGCTCATAAAGTCACGGGTGAGTGGGTGAAGAGCCTTGTGTATCCAGCTGGGGTAGAGGCATCCCGACACTGTTAGGCGTCTCCCTATGGCTCCTCATTTCCAGGGCTGAGGGTCCATCAGCAATCTCCATTGGTGGTAGAAACATCTCAGAGCTGGCAGGGTTCTCTCTGTGGCTTCTCTAGCCCCAGAGGTCTGGTTCCATCAGGGCAAACCCATGTGACTTCTTCTCCGGCTCCTCCATTATCCAGGAGTCAGGATCAATCAGCATGCTGTCATCTCATCTTGTCCAGTAGTTCATCATCCCAGAGACTCTGTCTGGTCTCTCTTCTCCAGTTGGGAAATACTGCAAACCTTCTCTTCCCAGAAGTCTCTGGAGAAAGTCATACCCACACAAAGACCTCATTGGCAACTCATTGACTTTCTTCAGATTAACAGGCTAGACTCCACCACTACGTCTCAATCATGAAATTGACATTGGTACATAACTGCCACTTTATGTATAGACTTTTATTTTCTGCTGTTATTTTTGTGCTTACTGTTGCTTTCATGAATCTATCTATACAAGATAAGCAAGATGCACAGTCAGGAAGGGAAAACCAATGTGAGCAATTTTTCAGAAGGGACATGGGAAAGGAGGAGACGGGATAGAAAAGGGAGAGCCAAAAATCCCAGGGACAAGGGAACAACAAGTGATCTAAAATTGATGGCGAAGAGGGCATAGGATGCCTGGTGAGGCTTAATGAAGGGCAATATAACCTAGAGAAATTACTGAAAACCGAATGAATGTCATATATGATCATGGGAGAAGAAGAAAGTAAAGGGGAATAGAGGAAAGAACTAGGAGGCAATGGGCATTTATAGATGTCTAAATATAGGCCTGTGTATCTTTAAATATATTTATATATAATGATAGGGAAATAGATCTATATACATATATTTTTATGTTAAGTATCAAGGTAGCAGACGGATAATGGGCTTCTACTCAAGAACTCCCTCAACACATGAATATTTTGTTCTAATAACCCAGCACCCAGTAGTGATCACCTTCCCAACATTATTTTTGAAAACAGGATGAATTTATTAGTAAATGTGGTGAAGAAAGCTGATGGCTTCTGGCTATCGAAAGATATAGCATCTGGAATCTTAAGGACTTGAAAATAAACAAGTGTCCATCTAACTGAGAAGCAACAAAGCCCACAAGGAAAAGGCATACTGGTCTGTTTGATCATCGGTTATAGATGGGATTAGATATCAGGCATCAAAGACCCGAAACAGAAAATCATAGATGTGAATGAGGTGGAGGGCATAGTGGAGACCCAAAGTCTATCTGTAAACAATTGGACATCCTCTGAAAAAAGGATCACAAGGAAGAGATGAGCCAGTCAGGGAACTGTATAGCATTGATGATAGGTACATCTTTCCTCTAGCTCCTTAATGCTTCCTCCCTACCACTTTCATGACCCCAGTTCTACCTTACAAATCCAGCCAGACCAGAACATGTACACTGGCACAGGTAAGAGTTGACAGCACAGGGAATCCAGTACAGATAAATCCCTCAGCATCAATAATGAAAGTAGTGATAATGGGAGTGTAAGGGGAAAGTGTGAGGAGAAAGCAGGGCTTGATCACAGTGATAGACATATAACACCACAGAGGTACGAACAATAGAAAAGTGGGTGAAGAAAGACAGGGAAGGATATAAGGTTTGAAAATAATAATAATTTATTATTTATCAAGGGCCCATGAGTGAGGGAGGGGAACAAAGGAAGAGATAATAGATGAGCTCAAGCAAAAAGAAAATATTTGAAAAACATGGTGGCAACATATGTACAAATGCGTTTGACACAATGAATGCATGTATGGATTGTGAAAAGAGCTTTAAGAACCCCCAATAAAATGATTTTAAAAAATAAAGTGCTGAAAAGCAATGACTTCACTTTAGACTACAAGGTGCACCTGATCCAAGTCATTGAATTCCCAGACACCTCATATACATGTGAAAAATTGAGCACTAAATGCAAATGACCAGAGAAAAATCAATGCAGTTGATTTAAGGTACTGATGAGAAATATTAAAACTACCATGCACTGCCAAAAATATAAACAAATCTGTCTTGGGAGAAGTACAGGCAGAATGTATAGTAGAGGCTAGGTTAGGGAGATTTTGTATCTTGTGTTGAGACACGTGATCAGGAGAGATGATTCCCTGGAAGACGACATCGAGCTTGCTAATGTAGAGGGACATCAGAAAAGAGGAAGGCCCTGAATGAGATAAATTGACATGGTGGCTGCAACGATGAGTTCATGCACAACAACAATCATGAGAATGACACAGGGTCTGGCAGGATTTCATTCTTCTGTCGGGACTCTATAAGTTGCAGCTGACTATAAAACCCTTAACAACAACAGCAACACTGGTGCCTAAGGAGAAGAAATCAGTTTATACTAATTACTGCAGTCTGAAATTGATCAAATGTGCTATCAGAATGCATGGATAATTACTGGTGTTTTATATGTGGAAGTCAGAAACAAAGAAAATAGATCAATAATTGGAAAACATGGTGCTGGTGATTGTGGTAGTTACATCATTTGATGCCAACTTGAGCCTATTAAGAGTGAAAGGGTGGAGTCTAGCCTGTCAATCAGGTTGCAGCTGTATGACTTCATTTGGCGGCACAATGGAGATATATAGCTCACTGGAAGCCAGATGCATGCTCTGCTTGTCTCCTTGTGTGAAATTTCTTTTGACAAGCCACATTGGACTTTATTGATGAAGTCAGAGAGCTTGAGGAGCCACATGGGAGGCCATAATAGCACTGAGATGTTTCCACCCCCACTGAATCCACAGGACTTTCCACCCAGTGGCCTGTGATCTTCCTATGTTCCTTTTCATGGCATGTCTTGTGTGGGTCTGAAGAGGACTTTATAGATTGGTATAGTCTGATGTCAATATCGGATATAGACTAATTATAGACTTATAGACTTGATCTGGACTGAGGTGGGATGTTTTCTTTATATCCTACTACTCTTTGATATAAAGCTCTTTTTATACAAATCCAAATGTCTATGAATTTGTTTCTCTCATCTACTGGGACTAGCACAATGATAAAGACAACATTCTCTCTCCTACTAGAATTTAATACTAACAATGATTTCTGTTCATTAAACATGACTTTTAATCAATGATGTAAACAGAAACTATCCACTTAGATGTGAATGGAATACATGGGGATAAAATAGACTCTATCTTTCGAAGAGAAAATGGAGACATTAAATATTATGAATTCAGACAAAGTCAGAGGTTGACAGCCTCAATTTTTATTGTACTCTACAAGTCCAAGATGAAGGTAAAGAAAATTAAAACTTGTAGACAGAAGCCAAAGTACAACCTTGGGTACATTCCTGCAGAATTTAGAAATCATTTCCTGACTATATTGGCACATTGAACACCGAGCACAATCTAGGACACAATCTAGTACATAGAGAAAAATGATAATTGATTAAAATAATAAAGATGGAGTTGACAGAAATTCTAAAACTTATTTTAAAGGTAAAGAAACTAAAATAAAAGGAAGAAATTATGAAGTAAACTATCTGACCAGAAGATTTCAAAAGACAACTTAAGAAGGCAAAGTGCTATAAGGACCTGTGAATATAATTGAAGTAAGAAAACAGAAGAAAAGAAAGCACTAAATGTTCTTCAATATTAAGGGACTCAAGAAAAAAAAACAAGCCTTCAGTTGTAATATTGAAGGATTCTATGGGCGCAATATTGAGTGACATAGAAATCCCCAGAGGAAAATACAGTGAGTAACTGTGCAGAAAATAATTGGTCCATATTCAACGAATTCAGGAGGTAGCACCTGAGCTATTATGAGCTGCACTGAAGGGAATTATAAAAAAGCAAAGTTCATTCATGAATCTCATCTTGCCCATATTTTCTCTAATATGTTTTCTATTAAATTAAATGCATTTAAATTATCATGCTGGAAAAGAATATTGAAACTACTAAGAATTACTTAAATGGCAAAGCAATCTTTTTTGGAAGAAATAAGGCTAGTCTGCTCCTTGGAAGCAAGAAGAGGGAGACTCCTCTGGGGAAGGGCATCATCCCTCATAAAGTAGATGGTCAGCAAAAAAGGAGAACGTCCTCGATGAGATGGAGTGACACCGTGACTTCCACCATGGCTCGGGCATAGGAATCAATGTAAGGAGGGGGCAGGACCATCCAGTATTGCACATAGAGTTGCTTTGGATCCTAATCAACTCCATGGCAACTAGCAACAACAATATGTTCTCTACCTATCTATTCAATTCCTCCTGCTTACTCTTGAAAGAAAACCTAAGATTCCTGAACATGCTGATCAAGAAAGCACTGTTGATTATCTCAGCAGCATCCTCTATCACTTCCCACATTGTGCATACCTAATTTTTGATGCTTTCATAGCATTTCATTATGATGAACCCCTGCTCTGCATTTTTAATAGTTTAATCCTATGCATTCATTTTTCTCTTTGCACAGAATATGAAACCAATGCCTCCTTGATTTCACCCCTGTGTTGAGTTCTGCTCTTCCTTCCAACATCAGCTTCCAAGCACCTCTGCTGGTGGCCCTCCTCCCCTTGCTCTTGATTCTCAAACCTGCATGGTAGTTCTTTTCTGTGCACCTGTAAATGGCACGTAGTCCTTATCACTCCACTCACCACCCCTATTGATTAACTGAACTTAGTAGCCCATTAAGTCAAGATAATTTAAGCACAGAGTGCAGAGGCCATATTTGAGACCAGGATGTTTGCACAGAAGGAACAAAGTATCTCAATGAAGCAGAAAAACACATTTTCCAGTTAATTTTCTAAGTTTAAATGAAAACATTAAGATCCCCACAAGCAAATCCTCTTAGAGATTCATTTTTAGAAATTAATTACATCTGAATTCAGTATATATTTTAAGAAACGTGATTTTTCAAAGCATCTTATCTTTAAATATGGCGATTAAATCCTTTCAGATTGCTAATGTGATAATGTCAGGCTCTTTTAATTAATAAGGCATGTATTAAGATGTACAGATTTCATGCATAGATGTTTCTTTCATGAATAAGACTATCAGCAAAAAAATAAATTACTTTTTTCCTATAAATGCACAGTCTATACAGAGATAAATAGGTATATGGTAACAACTCTCTGGATATCTTATGAGAAGCATTTATATGGGTTGATGTTCTTCTTATGTGTTATTGAGGTTGTTATGACTCATAGTAACCGTGTGTACAACATATGAAAACATAACCCTATCCTAGGCCATCCTCCCAATTTTTCTAATGTCTAAGTTCATTTTTCACTCATTCACCAGCTACATACGTGGATTGATAGCTCACAAGTAAGTCTAGTTACTTAGGTACTTATGTACACATGTATACACATACACACTGATATGCATGTATGTGTGTCAGTCTGGGTAGACTACAGAAACAAATTCATAGACATGTACATATATAGGAAATAGCTTTATATATAAGAGCAATTGAATAGTCCAGATCAAGACCGTAAGTTCAACACTACGTAAGTCCACATGTCTGGTACCAATGCATACAGTCCTCTTAAGACTCATGAAACACATGCAATGATGCTGAATGCAGGAAGATCACAGGTCAGTGGATGGGAAGTCTTGTGGATTCAGTGGCATTGTAAGCATCTCAGCACTGGCAGAGATCACCACATGGCTTCTTTGGCTCCAGAGGTCAGACTCTAACAGCCTCTCTCCATGTGTCTTCTCCATCAGAATGTCTTAAAGGGAGAAAGCAGAGAGAGAGAGAGAGAGAGAGAGAGAGAGAGAGATTGCTGCTTCGAAAGAGGAAATCCAAGAGTTCCCAGAGTTCTTAGGATAAGGCCATGCCTACAAAAAGGCCTCTTTGGCTACCTCCCAATTGACAGGATATAATCCTCAAATTGACACCAGTTTATGTGACTACCACAACATGTTTACTTATAACATTCTATTATTTGACTATCAAGTTTGCAGCCCTGACTGATAGTCATTCTCATTGTTCCTCAAGCATTAGTAATAATTCTAACTATCCAACTGCTTCTAATGTTAAAGTAAACCTTGGAGTTGTTGTGTAAATCTAGGTCTTTTAGGACAGGGATTAAATAAAGAACACCTCCATCCCATCGAGTGAATTCCATCTGAGAGTGGCCACATAGTATTGAGTAAACTGCCTCTGCGGGTTTCCAAGCCCGTAAATCTTTAGAGGAGTTGACAGCTGCATCGTTCTCCTGGGAATTCAAATAGTAAAAAGTGGCATTTAAAAATAATTGAATTTTCCCAAGAACTTTTGAAGTCCCTGGTAAATCTTTAAAGCGCTAATGACTTCCAATGATCTAAAATTATTGGAAGATTTGTTTAAATAACTGCTAACATTTATGTTATGAGTACAGATAAATAACAACAGTATCTGTGGCTTTTAGCTAAAGTTATTGTTTTGTGCCCTCCCATCAGCTCCAATTCATATTGACCTTATATACAACAGAATGAAACATCACCCAGTCATGGGCCACCCATCAACTTTAAACTGTGCTAGAGCTCATCATGGCATTCACTGTGTCAATCCATGTAATCAAGTCCTTTAATCATTTTCCTAGCCCTTCATTTCAGTAATGTTAGTGCCATTTTCCTATGCCTTAGTAAACACAGGATCTCCAGATAAGCATGTCCCAAGTATGTCAGACGGAGTCTTACTATCCTTGCTTCTAGGATAGATTTGTTCTTCTGGCAGTCTATGAAATTTTCGATATTATTTGATGACACCAGAATCCATTTTCTTCAATTTTCCCTATTTATTTTCCAACTTTGATGTGCATATGGAAAAATTGGAAGCATTATGACTTGGACCATGCACACTTTAGTTCCTAAATGAAATTGCTGCTTTTTGTTACTATAAAGGAGTCATATGCAGATTTGTTCAGTGAAATGTGTCCTTTTCTTTCTTGATTGCTACTTCCATGAGCATTGGCTGTGGATCCAAGTGAAATAAAATCCTCAACTTATACGTTTTTCACCATTTATCAGGATGCTATCTCTTGGTCAAATTATAAGGATGTTTGGTTCCTTCAGACAGTGTTATAGTCCATACTGATGACTGTTTTCTTTCATCTTCCGTGTTTCATGTCCTCTTGGTTTTGAGCAAACAGTCATATCAATTGCATTTCTCTTCATTCAGTCCAACTTCTTGAATTATTTGTTCAGCAGAAAGACTGAAGGAATGTGATAAAAGGATTCATCCCAAAGATATGATTTTTTGGATATAGCAATGTGTCTGTGTGTTTGCTTTGCATAGAGCAATTTTTTTGGTTTTACTGAAGAAAAAAACCTGCTCTTTCAACAATACTCAGCTTCTGTGTTAATTTATTAAATGTTCAGAAGTTCCCATAGTTTTCAGTGTTTTCCATAGTTAGCTAGGTTCCACAGTCAACGACCATTTCATAGTCAGTAAATAACCAGTAAAGCAACTCTTTGTTGCTGCCAACTGAGATCCACCTAATATCCATAGTGATATCTCTCTTTTACCGAAAGAGCAATTTTTGAATGATCTTCAGAAAAATATTATTTGTGTGTGACATTAATGGTATCATTTGATAATTTCCACATTCCCTTGTGGTACTTTTCTTTGGAAGGAACACAAAAGTGGATCACGTCCAGTCCTCTCAGGCTGCTTTCTTCCAAATCGCTCAGGTTGCAAAGTGCTACCCAAACCACATCAGTTTATTGAAACATTTCTGCTGGTCTTCCATAAGTTCCTGGTTCCTTGATTTTACTAACACCTTCTCTGCAATTTGGATTTCATCCTGCAATACAAACAGTTCTTGCTCATTTGCTATTCATTTTGTTGATTATGAAACATTTACATTTGGTTCAGTGACTGTGAACTCATTTCAACTTATTTTCTTACATTAACAATGTTGTCATTTTAATGTTTATCATTGTAATGTTTCTTTGTTTTGTGCGTGTGTGAAGATCTTGATGTCATGCCATGACTAGACTGGTCTGTGGTCATTTGTATCTAATGGATCAAATTCACAACTAGTCTGGTATATAGTCATTTGTATCTGATTCAACAAATTTGTTATTGATACCAACTCTAAATTCAGAGGAGATAGATTCCATATCATAATTTGGCTCTTGGGTACCTATTTTAAATTTCTGAGGTTCTAACTAAAGCTACATAATAATGATTGATAGTCTGTCTCAAAGAGAGCAACTGGCCTTCCTTTAGCTGACAATATTTTGCTTCTCCAGAGTCTTTTCCTATCAATGTAGTCAGTCCTAGTCCTATGGGAGACCCACATAAATAGTCGTCATTTATGTTGTTGAAAAATATTTCCCATGATGAAGATAGCAATTTCTGTGCAAAACTAAATGCTTTTATGTCCAGGTTTGTTTCCATCGCCAAGGCTGTATGTTCCAAAATGTGGTTATCGGTTGGTCATAAAATGTGGTGGCATAAGTGATTCTGTGATACTGAAAGACGTGTATCCTGTGTTTTTTAACAGCAAAAGTGCCACCCATTGCAAAAAAGTTTCAGGGAAACTTCCAGACTGAAACTAAATAGCAAGAAGAAATAGGTCATCCCCTTAGGAGGCATCAGCCACTAAAAAATATTCAAAAGAGTGTAGAACATTGTCAGATATACTGATCAAAAATGAGTCCCATAAGTTGGGAGGCAATCAAAATAGGGCTTGGGTATAGTTGTATCCTAAAAGTGGATTCATGATTTGAATGGAGGTGATCTTCCTGGACAATCCCATGATGTAAGGTAATAGCAAGAAGAAACTTCAAACCTACATTAATAATTAAAGCACTGGATGTATTAAACAATTTCTAGGAAAATTATCAAAAATGAATTAGACTGTCTAAAGCTTGATACCTTAGGTATCATTCAACTAAGATGGCCGGGACTTGGTATCTTAAATTATGCATTCATCTGGCTTACAGTGGTGTTATATTCATTGTCAAAAAACTTTTTGGTGAAACTGAGCCCCGGTGGCGTAAGTGGTTGAATGTGGGACTATGGCCCACAGGCTTGGTGGTTCAAATCCAGCGGCAGCTCTCAGGAGCAACACTGGGTAGCGCTCACGACCAACAGAGGCAGTGATGTCCCCCCGCCAAAAAAAATACTTTTCAGATCTTCTTTCATATATCTTGACATATAGGTTGTATATGATCGGATGGCATCTATAGACATATAGGAAAGACTAGTTAATATAACTTGTCACCAATAGAAGCAGGTAACTAGAAATTTGACAGAAATCTCAAATTTTATTATATTCATAGATTGTTCTTGTTATTAGGGTCTGTTAAGTCAGTTCCAACTCATGGTGACCTTATGTACAACAGAACAGAAGTGCTGTACCATCTTTACAATTGTTCCTATGTGGCAGCCACTATTTTAATCTCACTTGGTGATGGCCTTCCTCATTTGTCATTGTACCTCTACTTTAGGAAGCATGATGGCCTTCTGTAGGGCTTAGTCTCTCCTCATAACATGCCCAAAGTACATACAATAAGCCTCATCGTCCTTCCCTCTAAGGAGCATTCTGAGTGAAAGGTTAGTCATATATATATGTATACATATACAGACACATATGTATATGTATATACATATATGTATAACAAGATAATTTATTTCAATAAATGGGTAATAGAGTTGAAGAAGCAGGCAAGTCCAAGTTCAAGCAGTTTTCAAGTCCATGAGTCATATCATATGTTAGGTTGGAGGCTTTTCCTAACTTGTGTAGCTACAGAGACTATGAAGCCCAAGAAAGACACGGAGACTACAAGCTCGTGGTTTCACAGCCTAATAAATTCAAGATCAGCAGCATTGTCTTGTGACTTCAGAGGTAAGTCAATCAAGTTCATCAGATCTGATGGGAGACTCATGATGGCAGGCAATGTGGTAGGCCACCAAAGAGCCAGACATCCTTGAGCCAGATTCAAGATCCAGACTCAGCAACAAACAGGCAAACTTTTCCACGGAGTTCACTTAAGATTTTAAGCTGACCACCTCCCCAAGAAACCATCCTTTAACCTAATGCATCATGGTAGTGATTTAAGTAAGGACATTACTTACTAACAAAGCTACCTACAACTGATTTTCTGTGATTAGATTGTGATTGATCAGACCATATGTGACGGGTTACTAGTTATTAACTGCCAAACTACTGAAAATCCATCTCCCAGACAAAAACAATATAAAGCAAAACACAAAAAAACTATCACAGGGTCTAAGTCAACAAATATCAACTATTCTTGCTTGTGCTAGTCTGGGTTGACTAGAGAAACAAAACCAGGGAGACACTTCTATGTATGTAAGAAAGATTTTTTGATAAAGAACAATTGTACATTTTTTAAAAAATCCCAGCCCCGGCCAGCTCAAGTTCACAGTCTGATATCAGTCCCTATGTTTGCTACCAGTCTATAAGTTCCTCTTCAGACTTAGGCAGCACACACAACAGCGCAGAATGCAGGAAAATCACAGGCCAGTAGGTAGGAAATCTCGTGCATCTGGTGGTGGTGGAAGCATCTCAATGAAGGCAGGGATCCCTATGTGACTACTTCAACTCCAGAGCTCTAGCTCGGTCACCATATCTCCATGTGTCTTGTATGCAGGAAGACAAAGCAGAGAGTATGCCCCACATCCAGAGAGGAAGACGGGAGTTCCCAGAGTCCTCAGGAGAAGGCCATGCCAAGACAGAGGCCTCATTGACTTTGGTCTGATTGACAGGCTAGACTCCCCTCCTTCGCGATTATGAAGCTGTTACACTGCTCTTGCTATTAGGTTCTGTTAAGTCAGTTCCAACTTAAGGCAACCCATGTACAACAAAACAGAAGTGCTATATCATCCTTACAAGTGCTCCTATGCTGCAGCCACTGGATTAATCTCTCTTGGGGAGGGTCTTTTGTGAACCAAAGTTTCCAGACAGCCTTAGGATGGACACATTTATTTTATCTGAAAATTACTTGAAATATTACAGTAAAAGGAAAAAATGGGTTGAACAGAAAATTTCAAAGAGCAACTTTAAATACAAAGCATATGATAAAATATGCAAAGACCTGAAATATTTTAAGCTAAGTGAAAAATGAATCAAATCGACTGCACATGGGGACATAGACTAAGGAGAGATCTGAAGACAGAAATGAAGATATGAGTCGTAATACTGAGGGATTCAGTGGGTGACTTTAAGAAGATTGAGAATTCCAGAATACTTGATTGGGATCATGCAGACTCTCTATATAGGCCAAGAGACATTCTTTCACAAAGTAGGAAGGATTTGCCGTCAGTAAAGTTGTGTGTCATGGGGGCATCCTTTCACCACACAGACTCATCTTTATGCTGATACAATGATCCAGCGAGTTGGACACTGTGAAAAAGAAGATGGTGTTAGGACCGAGGAAGGCATATCATGCTGTTATTTTTAAGTGTCACTCACTTGGTTCTGACTCACAGCAACTCCATGTGCAACAGAAGGATACACTCCTAAAATTGTGTCATCGTCACTGTTGCTGATAGGTTTCAGCCCATGCTTGCACCTGCTGTGCCAATACATCTTGTCACAGGCCTTCTAGTTTGCCGTTCCACTGCTCTCCATACATGATATAATTTTTCAGGAATTGGCCTTTCCTGATGGCAACATCAAAACTTATCCCCTGATGATAAAGTCTCAGTATGCTGGCTTCTATGAAGTATTCTGGTTATACTGCTTCCAAGATATATGTGTTGATTCTTTTGAAAGTTCATGGTGCTTTCAATATTCTTGCCCCAAACCTTCATTCAAATACATCAGTTTTCCTTAGGTCTTCCTTATTCAATGTCCATCATTCACATGCCTTTGGCATGATTGAAAATTTCATGATTTGAATCAGGTGCACGTTAGTCTTCAAGTTAATACCCTAGCTTTCTAACACTTTAAAGAAGTCTTGTGCAGAAGATTGAATCAATATAATATGTCTTTTGGTCATTTGATTGCTGCTTCCATGAGCATTGATTGTGGACCCAATCAAGATGAAATCCTTAACAAGTATGTCAGTCCGGGTAGGCTAGAGGAACAAATTTCCTAGACATGCATATGGATATAAGGAAAGGCTTTATATACAAAAGGAATGGAACACTGAGTAAGCATCCCATCCCAGTCCAGTTCAAACTCATAAGTCCGATATTAACCCATATGCCTGAAATCAGTCTATAAATTCTCCTTCCGACTAACAAAGTCACAGATCAGTGGGTACAGAATCCTGACGCTGGCAGGGGTCTCCCCTTGGCTCCTCTCTTCCAGGGCTCAGGGTCCATCAACAGCATGCCGCTCCAGCATCAGAGGTCTGGCTCCATCAGGGCAAAGCTGTGTGGCCTCTTCGGCTCCTCCAGCTTCTCGGACGCTGCCAACTTGTCTGTGATTCATCATCTGAGACTAACTTCCAACAACTGGGAGATAGCTTCTCCTCTTCACGAGGGAAAATATTGTGAGATTTCTCAGAAGTCTCAGGAGAAAACCATTCCCAGATGGAGACCTCATTGGCTACTCAATGGCTATCTCCAGATTAACAGGCTAGACTCCACCCCTACATTTCAATCATAAAATTAACATAAGCACATGACTGCCTCAACAACTTTATTTCTTTCTCCATTTATCATGAGGTTAACTCTTGATCCAGTTGTGGGGATTTTGGTTTCCTATTCATTAAGTTGCAATCCATATTGAAGGCTGCAGTTCTTGAATTTGGTCAACAGATGGTTCAAGTTCTTACTTTTAGCAAGCAAAGATATGTCATCACCATATGGAATGGTGTTAACAAACTTTCCTCTAATCCTGATGCTGCGTTCTTCTTAATATAATCCAGCTTCTCTATATATTTATTCATCATACAAATCAAGTATGTCTGAAAAGAAAATACAGTGATGACATACAATTTTCTTGATTTTTAAGCATGCATGATTCCCTTATTTTTTTTCCTCACTCAGCTATTTCTTGATCCATGAGCAGGTTCTTTTTGTGTATAGGTATGTGTTTGAGAATTCACATTCTTCTCAATAATGTGTATAGTTATTATGAATGATAGCGCTGGTGAAAAAATATTGAAAATACCATGGACTGCCAGATGAACAATATCTCTTGGAAAAAGTATAGCAGGGATTCTATCTTAGAAGCAAGGATAAAAAATGTTGATAAGGTTAAAAAAAAGAAGCAAGGATAGAAAGAATTCATCTTATTTACTTGGAATTTTTTTTTATTCTTTTATTGGGGATCCATTTTATATCAAGCACATTTGTACATCCATTGTCCTCATCATTCTCATAACATTTGCCTTCTATTAAATACTTTGGCATCATCTCCTCTTGTTCCCTCTCCCTCCTTGTTTTCCTCCCTCATACACCCTTCAAAACTCAAATCATTATTACTTTGTCATATCTTACACTGTCCAATATCTCCCTTCACCCTTTTCCCTTTTGTCCTTTTCCCAGGGAAGAGGTCATATGTAGATCCTTAGAGTCGGCTCCACCTTTCTACTCCACCTTCCCTCACCATCCTGGTATCACCACTCTCACCACGGGTCCAAAAGGGATCATCTATTCCCCATGTTTTCCACTCCTGTCTATACTCGTGTACATCCTCTGGTCTAGCCAGATTTGAAAGGAAAAATTGGGATCATGATAGTGGGGAGGAAGAAGCATTGAAAAACTGGAGGAAAGTTGCATACTTCATCATTGCTACACTGCTCCCTAACTGAATTCTCTCCTCCGTGGACCCCTCTATAAGAGGAATTCCATTACCTACAGATGGGCTTTGGTTCCCCAACCTGCACTCTAGTTCATTTACAGTAATATAATTTTTAGTTCTTTGATAAGTTATTCCTGATACGTAATCCCTTCGACAGCTCGTGGTCACACAGGCTGGGGTGCCTCTTCCACATGGGCTCTGTTGCTTCTTAACTAGATGACCACTTGTCTACCTTCAAGTTTTTAAGACCCTAAATGCTATATGTTTTTATTAGCTGGCCACCATCAACTTTCTTAACCACATTTGCATATGCACACATTTGTCTCAGCAATCATGCCAGGAAACTGAATGTCCAGGAGTACCAATCTAATAGAACAAAGCATTCTTACATTGAGGAAATACTAGAGTGAAGGCCCAATGTTTATCTGCTACATTAATACTGAACCTATAAATATGTGCACATAAATCTATTTCCCCATTATCATATGTAAATATTTACCTATGTACACTCCAGTATTTAGACCTCTACAAATGTCCTTTGCCTGCTATTTCTTTCCTCCATTTCCTTTCACTTTCCTCTTGTCCCACTATCATGCTCAACCTTCATTTGGGTTTCAGTAATTTCTCTCAGTTACCCTATCCTTGATCAATCTCTACCAGGCCTCTCACACCCTCCTGGCACCTCCTCCCATATTCCCCCAGAACCACAGGCCCCATCGTTTTATCCTTCAGAGTGATCATCCAGCCTCTCTTATCTAGATAAACCTGCAGAGATAAAAACATGCACAAAACAAACAAGACATATCAAGATGAAGTTACGAAAGAAAATGAAAGGAGGGCTACAGCAAGAAAAAAAAAACAATGTCCAGAAAATAGATATAAATAAATAAAAATAATAATCCAAAACGTGGAAATAGTTCCAAATCTGTTTGTTGACCTCTAGAAGTGACCTCCAGTCAAATCTGATGGGGTTCTACACCTGGCCCCCAAGTTTGTCCTTGGCACTCCCTCAAGACCTCTATGCTGTGCTCCCCCCACCCCTCTGCTGCTGTGTTGCACACCCTTAGTGTTTTCCTCTGTGTGGTAGGGACAGACATCTGTGATCCTGGCACTGTGTCTCCAGTGTTGTGCCCCTTAGGACTGTGTATCAGCAAGGAACATCGTGTCTCATAATGAAGCTGACCATCCGGTCTTCTCTGTGCATTGTCTGTTCTAAGTCAGGCGACTGTCCTCAAGGCTTGGTGGGTCAGGGTACACTCCACTCTCTCTTCCTCCCCCTTCATTTTCTATTGGGACTAGTTTTTAGGAAAGTGCAGTTCTTGGAAAAGGTAACTTCAATACTCGGTAACCTAGAAAAACAAATACAAAAGAAGAAACTCCTCAAGAAATGAATTGACACAGAGGATATAACAATATCCTCAAATATAGAACACTCAAATGTAGAACACTACTGTGCAGATGGCCCAGGGATTAAGGTTGTTTCCTTCTGTTGTAAGTAAACTCACTGTGTATCAGAGCAGACATAACAGCTACCAACACCTCTATGGGAGAAATGCTTAATGCTTGAAGTAGCAGTATAAGAACATAGATGAACTATTCATGGTCACTTTACTAAAAATGAATTGGACTACATTGAACCATTTCAGTAGGTACCACATGATCAAGAAATGGCTAATGGTATAAACATGAATCCTGCTATAAAACCGTAAGGATCAAGTAATTGACATAGTTTCAATTGAACTGCTTTAGCAAAGAATGCATTGGTAGAAATCATCACTATGCCAGGAAATTAGGAAAGCAGCTTCCTGGACAACATATTTGAAAAGTTTTATACTTGTTCTTTCTCCAACAAAATGGCAATCCAAAAGAGTACAAAAATAACTTAGCAATATTATTAATATCATACAAAATAAAATTGTCTTGAAGATACATCCAAGAGAGTTACCACAGCACAAATAAAAGAGACTGTATGATATTCAAGCCAAATTTAGAAAAAAAATGTGGAATGAGGAATATTATTATTGATTTTAAATGTATCCTGGCTGCAAGCATAGAGAAATGTTTACCTGTATTGCATTAACTATACAAGGGCAGTGAACTATGTGCACCATAATAAATTTTGGATAACAGTACAAAGAATAGCTATGCCAGAACACTTAATTTTGCCCATGCAGAACTCCTACATAGATCAGAAAAGAGACAGTCTAACAGAACAATGAGATGCTGTGTGATTTAAAATCAGCAAGTTGTTTATCAGAGTCTGTACTTTTGTCATGATTTTTCAATCTGCATGCTGAGTAACTAAATAACTCCAGGATCTATTCTCTATGGAAAAGACTGTATCATCAGAAATGGAACGATTTAACAATCCGTGATACACATATGGCACAACCTTATTGCTGAAAGCCAACTTGAATAGTTGTGAAGATCAAAGACTACAGCCTCCAATAAAAATTGCACCTGGACATAAAGAAAATGAAAATCCTCACCTTTGAGCCAATAGTCAGCATTACTATAAGTGAAGAAAAGTTTGGAGCTGTCACATTTTCATTTCATTAAGATCCACAAGCAATGTACATGGAAATTTCAGGCATAAATTCAAAATATGTAACACAATGGACAAATCAGCTGCAAAAATCCTCTTCAAGGTATTAAAGGGCAAAACTGTCTGAAGATTGAAAGGCATAGGTCCCAAATGATGTTATTTTCAATCACTGCACATGCATTAAAAATCGGAACAATGAAAACTCAAAGACTAATGCCTTTGAATTATGGTTTTGACAAAGAGAGTAAATATAGGGTATGGCATTTACATAATCTATCAACTTGATTGAAGGGGTGGAATCGAGTCTGTCAAGCAGGCCATCGACCAGTAATGCCTCTGTGTGGGCATGGCCTTATCTTTGGGATTCTGGGAACTCCTGTCTTCTTCCCTAGAGGTGGGACACACACTCTCTCTGTAATATCTTCCTGCTGACAAGCCACATGGAGTTACTCTGATGGCAACCAGAGTCCTGAAGTTGAGGGAGCCAAACAGAGACTCACGCCAGCTCTGACATGCTTCCACAGACATTGAATCCAAAAACATTTGCACCCACTGGTCTATGACCTTCCTGCATTCGACATCACTGCATGGATTGCGTGGGTCTGAAGAGGAATTCACAGACAGGCATCAGACATATGATCTACTATTGAACTTGTGGACTTGATCTGAACTAGGCTGGGATGCTTTCTTAATATAAAATTGCTCTTTGAGGCAAAATTCTCTCTTACATATATTAATGTCAATGAATTTGTTTGTCTAGCTTACCCAGCCTAACACAAATGGGGGGAAATTGGTGTTCAAAGAAGTGTAGTGAAGGAGAACATACCTTACTGGTAGGGTTGGTGATATTTTGTATCTGGGATCTTTTTGCACTGATAAATGTCCAAAGATCACCCTTCTTTAAAAGTCAGTCTTCAAGACAAGGTCATTCAGATTTACTTGTTCTATGGGCAGAACTAGAAAGTCTGCCACTGAGACCTGTGAGCTTAATGTTGTCCTTCTACTCTTCTCTGTGTTACCATCTCAGGAAGATGCTTCTGCTCAGGCTTCTGGTTTCCATTCAGTAGCCTCTTCCTGCAGGGAAACTGCATCACTTCCATGGTGGTTCTTCTTTGTTAATGGAATTCTGAGGTGGACCACTTTCTTTCTTAACAGAGTGCCAAAACGGATCGATCCTGGAGTTAGCCTCCTCTACATTTTTCTCTGGGAAACTGGATTATATGAAGAAGCATCAGGATTAGAGGAAAGCTTATTCACAATGTGAGATAATGCAGATGATACAACCTTGCTTCCTTAAGGTGAGGCAGAATTAAGTACTTGCTGATAAAGACCAAGGTTTGCAGCTTTCAGGGTTGATTACAACTCAATGTAAAGAAGACCACCATACTCATAACTGAGTCAATAGAAAACACCAGGACACACAGAGGAAGGAGTCAAGTTATTAAGAATTTTATGTTGCTTCGATCCACAATCAGTGCTCAGGGATATAACAAGAAAGAGATCAAAAGATGTATTCTATTGGGTAAATCTGCTGCACAAGACCTCTTTAGATTAATGAAAATCAAGGATGTTACTGTGACGACTAAGATACATCTGATCCAAGTCACGGTATTTTCATTTGCCTCATATTTATGTGAAAGTTGGACATTGGAAGATTAAAGAAAAATGAATGCACTTAAATTATGGTATCCGTGAAAAATATAGACAATAACATGGATAAGAAGATCAATAAATCTTGAGAGATGTATGGCCAGAGTGCTCCTGGGAGGAGAGGATAGTCCTTTTTTTTTTTCTTACGTACTTTGAACACATTGTTAGGAAGTACCAATCTCTGGAGAAGGATGTCATGCTTCATGTGAAACATAAAGGGACAACAAAGAGATGCATTGATACACCTTTTGCAGCAGTAGGTTCAAACCAAGGAATAGTTGTAAGGGGCACACACTGGGCAATGGTTTATTCTGTTGTGCACGGGGGAGGAAGTGGTTGAGATCAACCCAATGGTCCCTAAGAGCAGCATCTTATTTGCATTGCCTCAAGCAAAGTGAGTTATAAAGTCCATGGGTAGAGGAAACATGCCCAGCAATTTCACCTTACCACAATCTTTTATTGGAAGACAATACAAAACAAAGCCCCCGAAGAAAACCTATTATGGCTGAGTAGACTGTAACTTTTTTTTGTGACCTTCTAGGACAGAGGAGAACACACCCATCGGGGCTCCTGTACTGAACCCTATGGATACGGATGACGACATCTTTCATCCATAGATCTTGCAGGTCCACACCAGAGGCTCTTTATAGATCTGAACACTTTTAGCACCATGTGACACAAACAACTCACAAACATTGAGATGATTCCAACACACAGTGACCCTGAATCCAAAGACGGTTATTGGATGAACAGCTTTCTTTTCTCCCTGGAGTAGCTGGTGAATTTGAATCTTTGAACTTGTGCTTAGCAATCCAACACCTAACACACAATGCCTCCAGGGCTCTTAAAACAGCATGTTTAACACATTAGAGGGCAGTTATTTGCAAGTGTTGGTAGACTGATTTCTATATTTATACAGTAGTTTTAACTATATTTTTGGCATATTAAGCTAGAAGGGCAATGCATAGATTTAATTTCTTGAAAATCAGAAAAATTTCAATTTGTCCTTGAAGACTTAGATTTTTCCTGAAACAAAACCCAACTTGGATGGCAATCCATAAGTCCTTGCACAAAGGACACTGAAGGATGAAATAGATAATATTTTTAGAATTGTGTTTTTACAATATATAAAACTGCAGCCCAAGTGATTGAATCTCAGAGCAAAAATCTCTAGAGTCAGAGAGAATTACTAGAAAATTGTAATGGAGTAACGGTGGTTCTGTAGAAACCTAAAATAATATTGCTCAGATACTTTTTCAACCAAGAATTTAATACACTAAAGGCCTACCTTAATGCAGAGAGCCAGAACATAGGCACTCTTTTTTTTATAAAAGAATGTAATAGCATCGCTGCTGAACTATTCAGAACGCCTAAGAAGAATATTAGATAATTAGATTATTCTTTATAGAAATTTCTTCCTTAATTGAGAGACATACATGAGGTTACAGAAAATCTTTTTGTGGTTGACATAACATCTATAATATTCATTTATTCATTGTCAAAATGAGAGGGCTAAATTGACATCAAGAAAGATAACTAATGGAAGACTTCTGAATATTCTCAATCAATATATTTAAGAATAATACTGGGAAAACTGATGTGAATCAGCTTTATTTTGGAACTCTGGAAATTATCCAGAGGCTTACATCATTCTGGGGAATTTTTATTTGTGAATTCCAGCAAAATCCAGAATAACAAAGGCGATTGTGGCACTTTAATTTGTCCTATTTCCTTGTTCCTGTCCCTATTCTCATAAAGGCCTTGAAGCCCAATCACTCACAGTCACCATGAAAACCAGAAACCTGGCAGTTACTGAAAGGTACAAATCAGGTTTAGAGTGCCTCTGCATTCCATTCAAAGACTTGTCATTGTTTGACCTACCTAGTCCTTCCTTTAAAGGCCAGACTTGTAAGGCTGACTTTTTGACCTAACTTTGAATTTGCTCCTTGCCAACTGTGCTCCTCTCCTTGGGCGTTTGGTGAAATCATCGAGGAGCATTTGCTGAACACTGCGGCAGTCAAAGACAATTGATAAGACTCAGGGAAAACAATAGGCTAACCCAAATCTGACAAATAAAAGCTAGAATATGAGATGCCTGTCAGGAGCTTATTTATTTTCTGGGGCCTAGGAAAGGTCTAGAGTTTGTGTGGGGCTGTGTGCATATGCAGGTGTGTTCATGGCATTAAGAAAGATTTCAGAAGACCTAAGTCTACACCTCCAGCAAACGTTGGGCTTATATGTGTAAGGGAAAAATAAATAAATGAAGACTGAGGTGGAGCTGTGATTTGTATGACTGATTATTAAATCATGTCCCTAAACAGAAGGAGCCCTTTGGTAAAACATAGGCTTATTTATCAAAACATAGACTATTGATTCTGGGAGTCTAATCATATTTCTGTCTGGCCATTAGTTTATTTTTTAAATAATTTAAAAGTTACCCTAATTAAAAAGGGGTTAAGCATACACACAAATCAAAAGAGAGCTTGTTTATACCAATCAATCACTCTGGGGAAAATTATGGCAGAAGGCATCAGGAACAATTACAGCTGTAGCAATCCTGTGGGGTATTTTTCTGCTTCCCTATATGACTGCTGTGAATGGGAACCAACCTGGTGGCATCCCCAAACAAAGAATATTGAGGAGAGAATTTAGTGGCACAACAAAGAATGCAGAGCTACTGAATTCAGAAAAAAATAATTAAAAAATAACAGCAACAGAAACACACCCTAGAGAAGAACATAAAACTGATTTCAAGAATTTCTACATATTATTTAAAATGTCTAAGGTTCAACCCAAAAAAAAGAGTGCAAAGCCTATGAAGGAACAATATGATATGACTAACCAACTATCACAGGTAAGGAAATTGAAACTGCATCTGCAGAAGAGTAGACAGTAAAATTACATGGAATTATAAGAAATTTTGAACATTTTATAGAATTAAGAGAAATTATCTGTTGAGTCTTAGGAGAAATTATGAGCCCTACACCATCATAAGTTCATCAGTTTGAAACCCCCAGCTTCTGTGAAGGGGAACAAAGGTGTTTTCTACTCCTCAAGGAGTTTTTGTTGTTGCTAGATGTCATCAAATCAGCTCTGATCCATAGGACCTTATGGACAGCAGAATGCAGCACTGCGGTCTGTACTCCCTCATAGTACTTCCTATGCTTGTGTGTATTGATATAACCACTGTGCCAATCATCTCTTTGTCACTGACCCTTCAACATGAAGTCTTTCTCCAGGAACTGATATTTTCTGACAATATGTCTAAATTATGTAACATGAAATATTGTCATCTTTATCTCTAAGGAGGACTGTGGCCTTCCTTCTTGCAAGATCAATTGATTTGTCCTTTTAGCAAACCATGATACTTTCAATAGTTTTTCCCAGTCCCCCAATTCAAATACATCAATTATTCTATGATCTTCCTTACGTAAAATCCAAGTTTCACATGCACATGATGCGATGGAAATACCATGGCTTTAGTTAGGCACTCAGTAGGCCTTAGATCAACACTTTTACTCTTCTATACTTTAAAGAGCTTATGTGTAGCAGTTTTACTTAATGTAATACATCTTTAGCTCTTGTGACCGCTGCTTCCATAAACATCGATTGTGAACCCATGTACAATGAATCCTTGACAGTGTCAACCTTTTCTCCATTTATCATCATGTGACCTATTGGTCTAGGTGGCAGGAGTTTGGTCTTCCTTACATTGAGTTATAAGCCACACTGAAGGCTACAATCCTTCATCTTCATCAGCAAGGAAAGGCTGTCTTAGAAAATCACAGGGGTAGTTTTTACCTTATCCTATTTCATTGCTGTAGGTTACCAATCACTCAGTGGCACTAAGAATTCCCTCTTCTTTGTTTCCAATGTTTGCATTCCACTGAGCAATAATTATCAATGCATAATTATTGCATGTTTGATCAATCTTTACACCACTAGCTTAAGTGTTTGTGCATACATTTGAATCATGATTTTAGTGATAGGATTTCCTTGCATGTGGATATATATTATCTATCACAGGTAGCATTGGGCCTCAGGATCAGCTGTGAAACGTGTCCAACCTTGGCATGGCAACAGAAGGATAACCTTGTTTCTACCCGTGTTGCTTCTGCTTCTTGGAGAAGCCTTGCCTACACCACCAGAACCACAGGGAGGTCTGAAGGGTGCCCCACAAAACTGTTGTCCTATGGTTGCAGAGTGCCATACCTAAAATGGGAAGTCCTAAGGTCTCCACTCCTCTTGATGGTATGGCTACCCAATGTTCTAAGATGTGGAAGTTGTGAAGAGAAGAACAGGAAAGATAGACTGGAGCACCAACAGAGACTCAGAAGAGAGGAGTTGAAAGCCCAAGTTGATTAAGCTATGATTTGGTATATCCACATCAAAGAGCTTCATGCTCTTTTTCACTGACCCTCCATATTAAAAACATGGTTTCCTTTTTCATGCATGTATCTTTCCTGACAACATATCCAAACTACGTGTGAAGAAATGATGTCATTCTTGCTTCCAAGGAGCATTCTGGCTATACTTCTTCAGGTATAGATAAGTTTCTTCTTTCTGCAGTCCATGGTAGTTTCACCAGCACCACAATTCAAATTCATTAGGTTTTCGTTGATCTTCCTTATTCAATTTCCAACTTTCAAATCCCTATTAAAAAAAAACAAGGAAATAAAAACCCAACTCACCATTGAGTGCCATTGAGTCCTGTCAACTTACAGAAACTCTACAGGACAGGACAGAGTTGCCACTGTGGCCTTATGAGCCTGGAATCTGTAAGGGAGTAGAAGGACCTGTCTTCCTCCTGTGGGAGAGTTGGTGGTTTCAGACTCCTGACCATCAGATTTTGGCTCACTGCATACCCCGTATTTTACCAGGTCTCCTCGTTAGGTGATGGAAAATACCATGGCTTAGGTCAGAAAAACTTTAGTCTTCAAAGTGACTTCAGTGGTTGGCAACTCTAAAGGAGTCTTGTGCAACAGATTTACCAAATGCAATATATTTTTCTCTCTCTAGACAGCTGTTCACGTGAGCATTGATTATGAATACAACATTTTGCAATAATAAGCAGTATTAATACTGGAAGCACTTTAAAGATTTTTTTTGGTATAAATCTCTAATACCATGCATTATTTGAATCTGCAGAATGTTTTTTAGAGGTCTTTCAGATTGGACAGATTTTTCACATAGAGAATATGATCAGAAAGAACAAAGATTGAAATACAACTTTTCAAGCTTCTAATAATACTCCTTATATTTATTTATAACCCTATGTCTTCTACCACACTAATGAAACAATTGATCACTTATAGAATCTTAGCATTTTGTTTTACTTAATTTCATAGTATGTGCACTATATTGCAAATGAGACACTCAAGCATTACATTCAAACAAATCTCCATGACATTCTGAGGTCTGTAGGCACAAATAAGTAAAGATTTGGATACCAAACAAAAGTGTAGTCTTTTGAATCCACTAAGGGGCAATTCAGACGAATGATCTTGCAAGCTGATGGTAATAAAGAATAAAACATTTGGAAACTTTGTGAAATTATCCAGTTACCATGAGTATGAATTGAATGATCCTATGGAACTATCAACATGCATCAGCTCAGTGTGTGGAAGATCAAATTATGATAGATACATCACAAAAAATGGGGTCCTATTTTTGTCTCTTTCCCACCCACATAATATCGTTTCCACTCAAGTGTAAAAACCATATCACTGGTATTTAGAAGCAGCAATAAAGAGTAGTAAGACTTAGACTTAAGAAGGATATATGTTATTTAGGCAAAAGTTGATTATAGCTTAACAAAATGATAAATATACTAAAAGAGGAAAGAAAATTACTGAAACAATTATGCTCACTTTGGAAAAAGCTATCATATGAGATCAGGGAAATTATATCTATGGTATTGTTTTCTGCTTTATTTTTTTAAAGATATTCAACTGTGTCCACCTCATTGGTTTCTGTAATTTAAGCAATAGAGTGTTTCTGAATATTGTAGTCATATTTGACAAAAGTATTTCTTTCTTATGTTGTTTTAGCTTACTCAGATGCCTAGCATATTTTTTTGGAAATCCTTTATTTAGCTTGCCTTTGCATCTTCATAAATTCTGTGTAGACAGCAATTTCAGCAGATTTTAAGATATCCAATGCCTATTACCAAAGAATAACTAAAAGTGTTAAAGGAAAAGTAATAGAAACCAACATTTTAGATTTGAATATGACAAGTACTATTCAGTAAATATTGCACAAATCTCATATGGGAGGTAATATAAATATCTTGCTTTTATAAATGAGCAACATAGCAAATTGTGAGCTTATCAAAATTGCCTAATAAGAGCAGAACCTGGGATACAAATCCAGGTCTGTTTGTTACTAAATTCAATAACTTTTTCTACCAACCTCTAGAGTCTAGAACACAACACTTCCTAACCTTTGGATAGGATGTTTTGTCAAAACACAAATGCATGACTTTCCTGGCAGTGATAGAAAAATCTATAACCTCTAGATGATAATAGCTGCTTTCCCTGATAGTCTCCAGTGACAAGTTGGAGCCAATCAAAGGTGCCTTCTGACAGACACTCCAATCAATATACTCTGAAGTACATTGGCCTGATGCTCACTGGACATAACCCTGGCCTGTTGCTCACTGGACATAACCCCATGCCCCCGTTGACTGACGAAACACAGTCATTTTTATTCCTTGGTATTTTGAGTTTCCTAGACTACTTTTAATTGCAATGCATTAATATAGCATGCTATTAGGTTTCTGTGTTAGTCTGGGTAGACTAGAGGAATGAATTTCAAAGACACACATATAGCTATAAGGAAAGGGTTTATATACAAAAGGAATAGGACATGGAGAAAGCATCCCAGCCCAGTAAAGTTCAAAGTCATAACCTGATACTAACCCATATGCCCGAAATCAGTCTATAAAAATTTCTTCCGACTCATGAAGTCACAGGTCAGTGGGTGCAAAATCCTGGTGCTGGCAGGGGTCTCCCCATGGCTCCTTGCTTCCAGGGCTCAGGGTCCATCAACAGCATGCCACTCCAGCTTCACCGGTCTGGCTCCATCAGGCCAAGGCAATGTGGTCTCTCAGATGGCTCCTCCAGCTTCTCAGATGCTGCCAGCATGTCTTTTCCGTGATTCTTCATCTCTAAGACTAACTCCCAACAACTGGGGAAATAGCTTCTCAACTTCACAAGGGAAATATTGCAAGATTTCCCAGAAGTCTCAGGAGAAAACTATGCCCACATAGAGGCCTCATTGGCTACTCAATGGCTATCTCCAGATTAACAGGCTAGACTCCACCCCTACATTTCAATCATAAAATTAACATAAGCACATGACTGCCACAGCTTCCTACCTTAATTGTTATCTGACATCAAGCTTTTCCCCATGTGGATGATACCCAGGCCTGAGGGTCCTGGAACAATCCAGGGGATGGAGGGGAGTGGTGGTGCTAAAAAACAGATTCCTTCAAAATCAACCTGGGTTATAGACTATAGTAAACACGTTTTTAATTGCCAGGGCAGAGTCCTGAGTGTTTTGTTGTTGTTTTTATTGTCAAGGGTGCAGTGCTTGAAATACATTTGGGAAACTATGACTGATGTGAGGGCTTAATTGAACATTTTATCACCAATGAGACACATACATGTCAGTCTGAGTGGAAACAAAAGTAAAAGGATTTGCTTGATAATGAACCAACCTTATAGCTGCTAGCTGTTGCTGTTAGCCCCAAATACACCAGGCACAATAGGATGGGATGCTTGAAGTTACTTTGATTGATAGCAGACCTGAATATTGTGATCCACACAGTTTCGTTGACTGATTGTTGTATAGTAGCTATTTCTTTTTAGTCATGGATATTCTGTCCTCTCTGCTGAATCCTATTCATTGTCATTACAGCAGACAAAACTGATATATCGATGATGACAATGCATGAAGTCTTTGCCTGCGAATTGAATGTGGGTCTCTATCAAGGAAAGCAAGAAGTATACAACTGAAAAACGATTGCACCCTCACATTCCACTGTAGAGTTGCGCATATGCCTACATTTTATTAAACCATCCTGTCAGTTGCTGTATTTGTCAGGAATTTGTCATAATACTGCCCTAATCTACTCTTCATGCCTCACCTGATCTTGGCACGGTTTCTCTTAGGAGTTAGAAAGGCACTCTGGTGGCGAGTCCCTCCCTCTTCACCCCGCTGACCTCAGTAGAGTTGGTCCCTGACATGAAGTGGCTTCCCCGGGGCCACCCCGTTGAGGACCTCTTGGAGGTTCGGGGTGACATTGACGAGATGTCCTGGAGGAGACCAGAGATCCTGGGCTACTTCTCGACGCACCTGCAGATGCTGATAAGCTCCCCTGAGGAGCCCTGCCACAGCTCGGTCTTCGGCCTGGCCTTATGCTCCATCCAGCAGGACCCCAGCATTGCAGCTGACTTGCTGCCTGGGCAGCCGAGGCTTCGAGGTGGTTCAGACGGGCCTCAAGAACCTGCCTGAGTATACCCTCTTCTGTCACGAGCACGCCGCCGTGCTGAAGCACCCCACCTTCCTGGTGGGCAAGTACGGCCAGATCTGGGGGGGACACCAGCCCCCAGATCTCTGAGGCCCTACGCATCCTGCACATGGAAATCATCATGTGACCTCGGAGGCATCCTCTGCGACCCGGGTCTGCCTCACCTCTGCCCCACAGGCCGTGCGCACAGGGATGGGGTTGCGGTCCCACCCTGTCAGCATGGCTCCCCTGGGGCACATTAAACCGCTGCCCCTCTTGTCAAAAAAAAAAAACAGGTTAGGTTATGTGTTGCGATGCTAATGACAAGGTCTATGGCTCAAATCCATGGGCTTTCTTTAGCAGAAAGATGAGGCCTTCTGTTTCTGCAAAGATTTATAGCTTTGAATTAACTGCTGGGCTGATTGTTATGTGATCTGCAGTTCAAATCCACCAGGTACTCAACAGACTGAAAGAGAAAGATGAAGCTCTATGCTCTTATAAATATTCATAACTTCAAAATCTCACAAGAATAACTCTCCTCTGTCCTCTGGGGTCACTATCTGCTGGAATTGATCTGATGGCAGTTAAGCTTGCCTTTGGTTAAAACCTGGGGTTCTGTGTGTGGACATCCAAAGGTTCAAGTACATTAGCGGGCAGAGGATATTTAGAAGTCACACTGCTTATTGCACTTTCTCCTTCCTTTTCCTTCCCTTCTTGTTTTTCTTAGGTTCTTTTCTTTCTTCTCTCTCTCTCTCTCTCTCTCTCTAGGTGATGTCTCTGTCAGATGACCTGTATCATTTGTGATTTCAGTTCCCACCAAAAAGGCTCACCTTGATCTTAGATGCTGCCTAAACTCTAGGGTCATTCTAGGAGTCTAGTGAAGTAGGGGTTACTCCCTGAGCTACCAAACACAGAGTAGGCAGTTCAAACCCATAGGTCTTTTCTGAGGAGAAAAACGAAGCTTTCTACTCCCATAAATTTAAAGCCACAAAAACCCACAGACGAAGTTATACTCTATCCTATAGATGGCTGTGAGCAGGGATTGACTCAATGACAGTGACCTCAGGTATTGTTTCACTCAAAAAACCCTACACCACAATCTGATTCTTAAAGTCTTCTACGTTCTGTCTTTCTTACTGAGATATTTTTGATGCACTTCACAGTCAATTAGTGGTGAACCACGTGTTGTCCAGTTGATTCTGATTCCTGGCCACCCTATGTGTGTGTCAGAGGAGAATGAGGTTCCCAACGTATTCTCCTTGTTTTGAATTTTTGAAAATAGACCGTCAGGTCCTTTACCTGAGTTGCCACTGAGTGGATACGTGTAACCTTTTCTTGTTGGGTAAGCTGTCAGGTTCCTCACCTGACCCTACTCTCTGTGTCATTGAGTTGGCTCTGTCTCACATCTCTGTAGGGACAGGGTAGACCAGCTCAACAAGATTTCAAAGGCTGTCACCTTCACAGAAGAATTCTTCCTCTTTCTCCTACTGATTGGTCTCTGAGCCACTGGCCGTTAGGTTAGCAGCTGAACGTTTTACACCAACTAGGGGTCCTCGTTGCACCTCGAGAAGCAAAACAAAACCTTGTTGCACAGAAGATTCCTTTGCTTATTTCAAGCTAACTTGTGTGCCACAAAAGAATCACTTTTACTGTTGCTCTAACTGTAGTCACACTGACCATTTATTAGGTGTGTTTAGTCAAGAATTTGAAGGATTTATAAGGTTCTCTCTGTCTCAATTTCAACTTCATTTACATTTTTGGGGTGCTTTATATATATTTATATATATACATACATACACACAATATATATAGTTTTCACTTTTGTTTGTGGAGTGTAATATCCCAAAGAAAAATAAATTGACTTAGTTGCACAGCTCATATCATCAAGTCAGTGGCACTATCACATTAAATCACTTTTATATATGAGAGGGTACCACCCCTCAAAAATGGATTTTTTCCCCAAAGCTATGTATTTAAGTGTTTTTATAAAACAATCTTTTACCTGCATAGTACAGTCCATGGCACTTAATTATTTGTTAAACCTACCATTTCATTCTGAGAATCATTTTTCAAACTCATTGGTTTGGATGACTGACAGCAATTCCCTCTTATTTTCTTCACTTCTTCTATACTGTAAAATGTCTGTCCTTTCATGTCCCTCTTTATTCAAGGAAAGAAACAGAAGTTGCAATAAATGAGGTCAGATGAGTCAGATCAAGAGAGACATGCTATTTTTTTTTTTTTTTTGCCCAAACTGGTGCACTGAGATGGCGGCATGAGAAAAACCACTCCCTGTCTGCAACAAATTGGGCCATTAGTGTTATACACTGTCACACAATCTTTTCAGAACTTCAACATTATAAGCTTGATTAACAGTCTAACTTAGGGAAACAAACTCCAAATATACTATACTCAACATTTTTCTCTCTTTTCATTATTTATCTCATCCTTTCTCATAGTTTTGAAAGTCAACGGATGTCCAGAACAAAATTTCTCATCAATAGACATTTCATCTTTTTTGAAATGAGAAAACCACTCATACATTTGAGTTTGTGCCACAACAATGTCCTTGTAAGCTGTGTTCAACATCACAATAGTTTCTGTAACATTTTTTCTGCACAGGACACAAAATTCCACAGCTGTATACTGTTCTCAGAAATTAGCCATTGTAAAAAATGAGGTGAAACTGCTTTTACAAAAAAAAAAAATCACTGTGACCAGAAAGAACCTTCCCAGGTGACACTACTCGGCATACTAACTTAGAGCGAGTTACTTGATGCTTGCTTCGTGGGATAAGGAAGGGAAAAAAGGATATTATGACAGCTACTATCTTCCCAGTGCAATTCCAGTTTGTATTTTGGGGGTGGGGGTGGAGGCTTACCCCTGGTACGTTGTTGTGGGTGTCTTCTTTTCCCACTTTCTCTCCAAGTTGATTCTGACTGATGATAACATTTTAGGATGAAGCCAACTGCCCAATAGGCTATCAAAAGCTGGTAAACTTTTTAGGAGATAGCCCCATTATTCTTCTGGAACAGTATTTCTCAATCTTACTAATTCTGTGACTCTTTAATATATTTCTTCATGTTGTAGGGACACTGCCCTACCCCACTCACTGACCATAAAATTATTTTTGTCGCTACTTCATAACTGTTATCTTGCTACTGTTATGAATTGGACAACCCCTGTGAAAGTGCCATTGACCCCTGAAAGGGTCATGACCCACAGGTTCAGAACTGCTATTCAAGAGAGTACCTGATAGGAGCTTTATGCTGTTTTGTACATGGCAAATGTAATTGTGACAAAACATGTGGCCATTTTATCAGTCTTCATGTGTCAATTCCAAGATATTATGAAGATACAAAAATGAAACATCCCATTGTTAACCCCCAAATTGCAGACTGGCCCTCACCTCAATGACCCTGTGAGATAAATGACCTGGTGATATGCCTCTTTAAAGACTGCTGTGGTTAGTGCTTGTGAAGTCTGCTCTGACTCACTGACTTTGTGTGTCCCTAGAGATTCAGTTTAGAAAAACCTTTGGGACAGTCTAGAACTCTCATGAGTCAAAATTACTATGATTTGCAATCAGATTGACAGCATCTAACATCAGCAGCATGCGTATCACATTATTCAATTTCACCATCCTCTATTTTTAGATTTGTTCATCACTCTTCTTTTTTTTGGTACTTTCACTGTTCGTTAGTAGTCAGGTGCTTCATCAGAAGGCTTCCTCATCTTTTCTCCAAATACAGACTAGCATCTTCAAACCAGTGGTCTTTATGTCCGCAACCGAATCGCTTACACCAGCCAGGTACCTTCATTGCACCATATGAAACTAGGCCAAACAGGTGTCTTCCAGCTGATTCCTTTGTTATTTTTTCCCTTTAATGAAGACAAAGCCAGCTGTTCTTCAATCTATTCCAACTTTGGATGATCCTCTTGAGTTTTAAGAACAGAACTGCACTTCCATAGGGTTTTCAATGGTTACAAATGTCCAGAAATAAATCATGGCAATAGATCTTCCAAGACCTCTCTGGGTAGATTTGAACCTTCAATTTTCCAAATAGTAACTGAGCAGTAAACAATTTACATCACTGTATGACTTAGACATTCTAGATATGGACTATACTCATTAAGAGGGAGCCTTCGTGTCATAGGGGGCTGTGGATTGTTCTACTAACTGAAGGGCCAGCAATTCAAAACTACTAAATATTTCCAGGAAGAGACATGTGGTTTTCTATTCCGATAAAGAGATGAAGTTTCAGAATTCAAAAGTCAGTTCTACCCAACAGTGACTCAGGCCTATAAGGTCCCTGAGTCAAAAATGATGCAGGAAGTGAGTTTTTATACTCATTATTCACTATCCAGAAGGTGGAATTGACGGTATTAACCATGCTTGGGAAAGAAGCGGAGCAATGGAAACTCAGAAGACTCACTTTGACTAGATTGATACAGTGGCTACAGCAATGCGTTCAGTTTAAGGTCAATTGTGAAGAAGGCACAAGGCCAGGCAGTGCTCCATCCAGTTGGCTACAGCATTGTTATGTGTCAGAACCAATACCGCAGCACTAATCAACAGCAGCCATAGCAATCTTTTCATAATAGAAAGTAGAAGAAAATAGATGTCAGGTCTGAGAAGAGGAGCAATATCAGATGGCCAAGAACAAAGGTTCAGAATGTCTCTGTCCTCTCCCAGGTAGAACTGCTAAGCATATTCTGGAAGGCACCACCTTTTGGTTAACAAATGTCATGGTCACCACACTGAAGCTGAGTAGCCAAGTCCAAAGTGGCTGTTGTCAGATGGATTGGGAATCTATCTAGACCTAGGTCTGAGCCCAGCAGAGGATGGAGGGAGCTGAAAGACTTGGTCTAGCTGACAATGCCAGTGGCAGTGATACCTTCCTTATGGGGGGGGGGGCAAGGTTTCCAAGTGGTGAATGATGACATGTTGAGTGATGGGAAGCTGCAGACAGAGTCACATTATAGTGAAAGAGGAAGCAAAACTCATCACAGCAGGGGGACCTGAGATGAGCTGTGTCTGTGAATGAAGACCTGCTGCCCTTGAGCAGAGGCATGGAGGCAAAACCATGCAAACACTACTTAGTTCTGTCTATTTAAATCTTTTGCTTATTTTTAAAGGTGGATTTTTCATCTTCAGTTATAGTTTTTTCATAATCAGGATATTAAATCCTTATGACACACATTTCCAAATATTTTGGAGGTTGCCTTAATTTTCTTGACAAGGTATTTTAATGCATATTTTTTTCATTTCTATTAAGCCAAATTTGCCTGTTTTTATTATGTTGCTTGCATTTTTTGCATCATGATGAATAATCTATGTGAAAAGTGAAGCTCAGAAGATTTACCGCTAAGAGCTTCTAAAAGTTTAATGATTTTAGTACTTCCTTTTAGGATATTAATTCATTTTGAGTTAATTTTCACAGACAATGTTAGATCTGAGATGAATTTTATTCTTTCACATATGAACATGCTGTGGTCTCAGCATTACTAGAACAGACTACTTAAGACTGTTATTTTTCTATTGAATAAAATTGGCATTTTGGCACAAATTTTAAAAAAATGAGGAAGACCCTCAGTTAGGTGGATTGACACCTGCAACAAGTTTCAAACTGCAGACCTCATGGTTAGCAGCCCAATGTGTAACCCACTCCAGCACCAAGACCCTTGCATTCGCACTGAGTGTAAAGAAAATGAAGCAGAAATGACGTAGGGTCTCAGGAGAGGGGGAGCCTGGTGCCACTGCTTTGAGCAATCCAGGGCTGTCACTGTTACTTGAGTCCTTCCCAAGGATTTCAGGGAGAAGAACTTTTGAAATGTGGGGTCAAGGGGAGACCCACACAGAAGGCTTGTTGTATTTAAATGTCCAGTCTCTACCCCTTGAGCTTTACTGAAGCACTTGTGACTGAATAAGGATATCTTTTCCATGCCATCTATCTATGGGTAGAATTTTTATTCTCTCTTAACCCCTAAATATTATTTTTTAAAGAACTGAACTGTAGTAAGAGAAGAGAACTTTTTAAAACGATGATGGAGTCTTAGAATATTAGAAAGGTTGGGAAGTCATTTTAAAGTTTCCTTAGAATTATTCATCCATCCTCTTAAAATATTGATCATGGATAGTGCTGCCTTCACCAACTGCGGTTCTGATTCATCAGTAGTACAATTTCATGTGGAGCTGTATTAATCATCCACCCATTCCCATTCTCATAGGAGGTAGCGCCATTCTTTCTTCCCTCCCTCCTTTCTTTCCCAAGGGCAGATTACCCAGTAACCAACATAGGTACCAGCTTGCCTCTGCTTACATGCTATAGTGAAGAGTTTTTGATACGGTGCAAAAGATGTGCAAGTATTTGTTTCAGATTGATACAGAAGCACAATGCTTTCTTTGCTACCTAGATACTCTATTTATGCCAGGGACTGTAAAATTGAAAGATTTTGAGTCCATTGGAATGCTGATGGGGTAGGAAGAGTGACAGATTCCAGTCCCACCTAGAAGTTTTGTTGCAGTGAAAAAATATGAGAGTGTGTTCACTACAGATTGGTAAGTAAACACAAATAACACTGTGGTTACCATTAAGTATTATAGAAATATTTGCTTTCCAACTCCTCCTTTCCTGCCTTTCACTAAAAACGTGTGCCTACACTGTGTCTCACCTGTCAACATGGTCTTTATGAATGACAACTTATAACTATGTGAGGATATAGAAAGAAGCTTGTTGACACAATTAGAGTTTATAAAAATAGATGCATTACAGTAGGCACAGGGTAAAAATTCTATAAAGCTAAAATAAAATAGAGAGGTTGGCATGGCTAAACACACATGTATTTATCCATGCTTGCATGCACACACATACATGCACATGCACATACTAAAAATAAAAACAATTGTTGTCTAGGTGATCCAAATGTGACAGAGTAAAACTGTTCCAAGGAACTTGGATCTTAGTATTAGATCGCTAAAAACCTGCACTATGCAGACAACAGAACCTTGCTTGCTTAAAATAAGAAGGACTTGAGCTACTTGCTGATAATGATCAAGGACTCCAACTTTCAATATAGATTACAACTGGATGTTTACAGGACCCAAATCTTTATAACTGGACCAGTAGGCAACATCATGATACATGGAGAAGAGATTGCTTGGATCAACACTCTAAGCTTATGGATGCAACACTCAAATGATCAAATGGCACATTTTATTAGGTAACTACTCTGACCAAGACCTCCTTAAATGTTTAAAAGCAAGAATGTTACATTGATGATAAGGTACACCTACAACAGTAAGATGCCTTGGCACAGTGAACAAAACACAAGTAAACATCTTTCTGATATCCTCTGCTTTGGGTCAAAATCCATCTGACATATGGAATGAGAGCTCTTTTTTCACATCATCTTTTGAATCCAGCCTGAATCTCCAGCAGTTCCTTGTCAATGCACTTCTGCAACTGTCCTTGTATGATCGTCAGCAAGATTTTATTTGCATGCAATATCAGTAATATTGTTCTATAGTCTGAGCATTCTATGGGGGGGGTCTCTTTTCTTTGAAGTATTGATTCTGGCTCATGTGCTACCTCTTGAAATGGTTGACTGTGGAATATACATACATATATACATGCATATACATGCATACTTGTATGTGTATGTATATATACATACATATATACCCAGTAGTTGTGTTTCCTTTCCGATCTCTTTTCAGCTTTTGATTCTCCCTGGATCATTTAATATATTGGCCAATACTGCAACTGAAGGATTCAGTTTTCTTTCTTTCTTTCTTAGTTAAAATCTGCTGAGCATATTCTTCCTTATTGATTCTTTCTAACTCTAGGTATTTGCACATCTCATTATTTTTGACTTTACTTCTCCAGTTGTCCTTTAATTTTTTCTGTTGAACTCTTTGATACCATCAGGGTTTTCCTCCATTTGCTTTTGCTACTCCACAGTTGTTGGCTTGTTTTTTTTGTGGAATCCCAGCCCTGGTGAGAGTAAGAAGTCAAGCCTTGCTCCTGGAGAGCTGCTGCTGGTTTTGAACTGTCAACCCTGTGGGTCGCAGTCCCACACACAACCATTGGGCCACTAGGGCTCAGCCACTCCACAGTTTAAGAGCATGTTTCATAGCCTCTTCTCAATTCTATGTGGATTTTTCTTCCATTCTTGACTAATTGACCTTCATTTTTTTTAACTTCATGAATGACACGCTGGAATTTCCTCACACAGCTCATCAGATCATAGCTCATTATTATATCATTCTTAAAAAGTTCTCAAAATTCAGTTGAGATAGACTCAAGATGTATTTTGACTCCTGTGAATGTTTTTAATTTTCTTCAGTTTGAATCTGAACGTTCATGTGAGCAATTCCACAGTCAGTCCTCACCTAGTTTTAGCTGATGATAATGAGTTACTTCATTGTGTCTTCCCACAGATGTAGTCATTGTAGCTTCAATGTATTCCATCTGGAGAAATTCTCCCTTATTCTCTTGAAGAAATATAATTTCAACTAAGAAGTAATTTGTCTTGCAGAATGTTTTCATGTGATTTCCAGTTTCAGTTCTATCACCAATTCTATATTTTTCAACTACTTTCCCTTCCTCTTTGTTTCCAATTTTTGCATTCTAATGGACAAGAATTATTAATTCTTTAAGATTAGAGATATTGGTAGAATACTTCACTTTTTCATAATTAATTTCATAATTAATTTGGGTGGTTGCTGCATAAAGTTGAATCATATATGTACGGATTGGATTTACATTAAGGCAGTTAGATATAATCCTATCACAGAAAGCATGCTACTTCAAGAGAGATCTTGAAATGTTCTTTGTGAAAATGAATGAAAAGCTATTCCTCTTATGTGTTTCATTGCCAGCATATTAATCTCTAGGATTGTCTGATTCACAATGACCCATACCATTTCCATTTCAGCTCATCAATACCTAGAATGTCAATTTTTTATGCATTTCATTGCACTTATTACAAATTCAAATCTACCTATATTCTTACTTCATATATTTCAAGCTCAATTATCAAATACTTCATACATTTCAAATATCAATTGTTAATTGATATCTGCAGCTGTTTCTTTTCAGTTTGAGTTGTTCCCCATGAACAAGTGAAGGTCCAAAAGGCTGTACTCTCACATGCTATACTCCATCCAAGTCCTTGTAGTCTACTCTGCTTTGAGACGGCAGCCCTTCCATAGTCATATTTTGGGTGTCTTCTGATCAAAGGGGCTCATCTTCTGGCAATATCTCTTATCATTTTCTGTTTATTTTCAGGAGACAATATTTGGAATCTGTCCATTAAATTTCCATGGCGAATTCCTCAGAATTGGAGGGCATACTTCTTGTTCATAGTCTGTTCTTAATCTGGTAGCTCACCTAAAACCTGCTCATTGTGGGTGACCTTGCTGGTATTTGAAATATCAGCAACATAGCTTCCATCAATACACAAGCCACCAGAACACAACAAACTGACTAACTAACCTAGAGTATCTGGAGTCTTAGGACATCTTGAGTGCCCGATTTCTTGGGAGCTACCCGATCTATCTAAATTCTTCTAAATGGATTTAGTAGCTCAGTAGATCAATGAGTCTTTCTTCTTTGACATTAATGGGAGGGTATGAACTATCAACTTTAGACCAATAGTTGAATGGAAACCATTTGCAATACCCAGATACTTGGGTGCAAATACATTGGCCTTTATTGTTTTGAGCATAACACACACACACACACACATAAATCACAGTATTTTTTATTATCACATCTGTGAGTAATGTTTTTTCTACTTTCTTGATAGAAAATTGAGGATCAATAAACTGAGAATATTCAGTTTCAAGAGAATATGAAAATAAATTACAGAGATTGAGAAAATTCCAAGACAACTTCCTGTACAGATCTTATAAACTGGTGGATAAAGGAGGCTTACACACCAGTTTAATAAGTCAAATTTATTTGACAACTGCGCAGGGACTGTACCAACTCTGTGCAAGGAGGATGAACAGTCTCAAGTCTCCCCAGCCTGAGGTTTTCATACTCAGTGACTGGCACTGCTGAGCAAAAGGAAGCATATTAACAGAAGCATATTAACATGAAAGTTTGCAATTAGCCATTCTTATGAATCAAGCATTTGAACAGAAGCCGGAGGTTTGCTGTTAGCCATTCTTACTCTTATTTTTGTAGAAACAATAAGAAAAACCCTACCCTCTTAAGCAAGCACACCCTCTCACGGAGGAAACTCCATTCCAGTGAGACCATTAACCTGTCCTATTGCTACCTCTGTACCTGAACCCAATCTTAAACCATGGGTCTAAACCTTTAGTCAATAATTTCCCACTTACACACAGGTAATGCTATAACCAAGTAAGATTCAGAGGAGAATGAAAGCTCTAGGTAACTAATATATCTGGCTTGAGATAATATTTAATAAGTGAACATAAAGTAAAGATCATTTTAAATAGAAGGATAAACAGCAGTAGATATGGAGTGCAAAAAAATTTATATTAAAAGATTTTTTTTAAATGTGCAGGATACATGAGACCCTTTACTTTTATTAAATTATAATGTTCTATTTAAAAGGTTTTTGTGTCTAGTTTAGTTTTTCATTTAATAAGTCATATGGCACTAGAATAAATTCTTGTCCAACAGAGACAAATGGCTTGAGCATTTTTATCTTTCGCTGTCACTATATAATCAACAGAGTGTCCTCAGAGAAAACAGAAAGACTTTATGTCTCGGAGAGCATTTCATAAACTCTCCTTTAAATGCATCTTGTCTATAAGTGCCCAGAGAAAAATTGAAAGAAAGGAATTCATTTGCCAAAGTCTTATAGCTATTTAGATATAGCATAATACAAAACATCAAAATGAATCTCCAAACAAAGTCCTCTTTCATGTCTGGTCTATTGTTCCAAAGTTAAAAGACCCATTCAGAATCAAAATGGGTACCCCCAATCATTACACTGGTGGAGCACTGAGCATCCTTGTTGTGGAGTGATTGTATAATCCTTGATGTCCAACTGCAGTCATTATAATGAAAAGTTAGTACCAATTTAAGATTAAAGTCTAGTTAAATGAGAGCATCATATCCTTTAAGCACAATCACATTCATGAATTGAATAAGCTGAGTTAAGGTGTGTGCAAAAAAGAGGGACCAGAGATTGATTTGAGAGACAGAACTGAATTATTCAAGTATGAAAAGCCTGTTACTGAGTTCTTCTTAGCCCATGTTGAACATATGTGTCTCAGAGTAGGATGATACTGTAGGGTTTTCAATAGCTGATGTTCTACAGTATTTGGGTGGGCACCAACCTGCAAACTTTGGACTAGTAGCCACATACTTAATCATTTGTGCCACTGAGGACAACCCCAAGGAAAAAAAAATTGGTGTGAAACCATGTAATGGAGAGAGAGAGTGTGTGTTTCCTGGTCTCTGCTTTTAGGAGTTGTATCAGTAAAGGTCCAGATGCTACATGCCTTTGACTTTGTGGGGTAGAGAGTATATACTTTAATTATCTAACTTCTTTGCTATAGTGCACATGCAACCATAGAGGATTATGTAACCAAATAAGCATGATTGAATTTTTTAAAAATGAACAGTGATTGTACTTACTATAACAGGCAATAGTTTGCAAGGCATTGTCCAAAATTATCTGATGCTTATATTCCATTCATATTACTACAAAGATTTATTTTACTAAATGTTTTCGTGGAAAAATGCTTTTGACCATTCACATTCTTGGATCTGACATAACCAACCAGTGGCCTTTGAGTTAATTTGAATTCTCCATGAAGCCATATAAGCCAGATCAGAACTGTGTTCCACCAGGCTGTTGATAAGCAAAATTGCCAGACTCTTCTCCTAACCACCACCTGGGTGGACTCAATGTGGCATCATTTTGGTTGACAGATTTAGTATAGCATCTATTCGTATCAACTAGGGAGCCTCAATGACTTAAGGCTGAGTAGATGAAATTTTTGATTCCAAATAAGAAAATGATGTGCTGAGCATAGTTTTCATTGTTTGTTTTTCCATGATTTCCATAAATAAAACAATATATTACACCATGCAAATCTGCTCTAAAGTTCCTCTATGAAATATTGAAAAGCAAAGATGCTACTTTGAATGCTGAAGTTTATTTGACCAGAAAAATGTTTCAACTCCCACATATGTATGGGAAAACTTGAAAATGAACAAGGGAAGTCAGAGAAGAATTGATGCATTTAGTAGATAATCTTGGTGAATAGTCAAAGTACCATGTAATTCTAAAAGAATGAACAAATCTGCCTATGAGAAAGCAGAACAGAGCATAACTCTTATGCCATAACAGGACTTCTCATGTGTTTTGATATGTTATGAAGAAAGATCAGATATTGAAAATGGATATCACACATGGCAAATTAGAAGGTGCAGTTAAAAGGGAAAGACTCAACATGAGATGGATTGACTCATTGTCTGTAATAATAGGCTCAAACATAATAATTGTGAGGATAATGAAGAATTGGATAATGATTTGCTCTCTTGCACCTAGAATCCATGAGTTGGAACAAATATGAGATTATTAATAACAACAGGGTTAGTTCACTGAAAAATCAGGGTAAGTGGTCTAGCCCACAGTTGGCATCAAGTCTAGACAAGTATATAAGACCATCTAAGAATTTTCAATTTTCCATAACTCACAAAGTTTCCATGCTGTCTACAAAGTGGTTAGTAGCGGATTCTGCTGGAGTGGGCAATTATTAGACTATCTTTTTAGACTATTCTTAGTTTGGAAGTTCTGCTGAAACCTGTTTTCTCACTTTTCCTGACCCTGCTAGTATATTTGAAAACCAACTGATGTAGCTTTAGATACCATAACAATACACAAGCTACCACAATATGGCACACTGACAGACAAGTAAATCTACTGCAAAAGGCGTCTTTAACATGTTCAATCAAGGAGGTTATTTTGAGGAGGAAGGTATGCCTGACTCAAGCCATGATATTTTCGGTTGTCTCATATGCATGTGAAAGTAGAATACTGAGTAAGAAACGTCTAAAAAAAATCAGTGAACTTCAACTATGGTGTTTGGGAAGAATACTGAAGGTACCATGGACTGACAAAAGAACAAACAAATCTGCTTTGCAAGAACTACAGCCAGAATGTGCCTGAGAGCCAAGGATAGCAAGACTTGGTCTCATGTACTTTGGACATGTACATGGAAAGGAAAGACCAATCCTTGAAGAAGGATATGAGGGTTGGTAAAGTGAAGTCGGAAAGTAGCAAAGAGGAGGAAAATCATTGATATGATGCATTGACAGAGAGGTTACAACAGTGAACTTAATCATACTCATTGTGAATAGGGCTCAAGATGAGGTGCTTTTTGTTGTTGTGGCACATCGGATCACGAAGCGTAAGAAACAATTCGCAGGAACCTACATGCAGCAACAGCAAGGAAACGTTGACCCCCAAGAGAGCCTCCTGAATTAACAGCTATCTGCAGAAAGTTCTAACAGATCGGAAGAATGGCTGCCCATTAGAAAGTTACCAGCTCAGTTGTGAGAAAGAAGGCCTTGTGAACTAAGGAATCATTTCACAGTAGCTTGGATTATAGCAATGCTGCTGCTGTTAGGTGCTGGCTTTCTGACCACCAACTCATTGATACCTTTTGTAACAAACAGGATCCATAAGTATACTTTTAGAAACAAATTAAATCACCATTATCTAAAAAAAAGATCCTTTATTTTTTCAATTTTATTTTAGAGTCCTACAAACAAAGAGAAAGAGCTGCATATGACTCTTGAGCCAAAGTTTGCTGTCCTCTGCTCTAGAAGATCTACTGAAACCTCTTCAAGATCAAAGTACCACATCAACCTCCCCTGATAGTCTGGTACAAACTATGCATGAGGCACATTGGTTGGGAATCAAGCCTTGGTTGCTCAAATGGAAGGTGAGAGTTCTGTCCCTGAATGCCACTATCTATCTCTGTAACATCAGTTAGATGGAAAATTAACACTCTCATCGTTATCACGTGTTTGATGATAAATCCCAATTGAGAAGAGCTATAAGAAATTAGCGAATACAGTTCTTCTGGCCATCCTCCCTTATGCTGTGCTATGAATTCTCGCTTCTGTGCCTGTGGTTATAATTCCATTTTGGTGGAGCTCTCTGTTATGATAATGAACAGGACTGAGGTAGAATTAAGGGTGGGAATCAAGTCACCATCTTTTGTTTCCTTATGGGGAGGATTGGCTGACAAAATCATTAACTCCATAAAACCCAGTGTTTGGGGTGGGTGCCATTTGAGAAGTGGGAAAGAAAAGAAGCCATGGGTGCATTGGAAGAAGAAACCCAACGTCTTTGTTAATGTGACAAAGGTTGAGTCCAGAGGCAGTGGCATAGCAACCTAGTCCTTAGAAGCTGTCAGCTTGGTTCCTACTCAGAGCTATCTTAGGGAAACAGAATGAAACCCTACCTTCTCCCTCACCATCCCCACAAGCGTTCTGAGGTTTGAGACCATTTTTTGCAAACAGTGTCAATCCATCTTGTTAAGAGTCTGCCGATTTCTACTGTGACTCTCCCAAGCATATTGTCTTTCTTCAAGGACTTATCTCTCTTGACAACATTTTCAAATATATGAGACTAAGGAGCATAATGGTACTTCCACCAAGACAGGTTTTTAAAAATTCTTCTGCCAGTCTATGATAGATTCATTGTTCTTTATGAGCACTACACGTAAACATGTGAATTCTTTTTCAGTGTGCATATAAAGTGAATGAAAATACCATAGTAGAGAGAAAGAGATGGGTAAAGAATTGGGTGGGGGGTGGGATAACAAACTCAGATACAAAGGAAGAAAACGAGATCTAAAATCAATGGCAAGGAGGATATAGAATGCTTGATAGGGTATGATCAATTTCAAAGTTTTCAGAAGAAACAAGTCCCTAAAGAAGAACCATGCAGTGATTCATTCGGTTGTGCATAAGGTCAGGATGGGTCATAGCTAACTTGAGGTCACCAAGCAACAATAAACACATATTAATAAGTCTCACTGCCATCAGGTTAATTCTGACTCACAGCACAGTAGAACTCCCCCTGGTGGCTTTCAGAGATTATAACGCTTTCTTCTTTGAAGAGTTATAGTCTCAGAAACTCAAAGTACTGCACCTTGTCACAAAGGATCAGTATCAACTCGATGGCAGTGAGTATATTGATAAGTGAAGAGTGGACTTATTGACGTATGGCTGCCTCATGATCTACAATTAAAATTGTTTCGTTGTTGTTAGTTGCTTGCACAACCCAGTCCTAAACCATCCTCACAATTGCTCCTATGCTGGAGCCCATTGTTTGAGCCACTAGGTTAATACTTCTCTTGGACGATCTTTTTCACCATGGCCCCTCCACTTTACTGGGTGTGTTGTACTTCTCAGTCAATGTTATGCATAATCAACATTAATTAACTCACAATCAATATTAATAATACAATGTTGCCATTATAGTAGCTTCTTAGAGTTGATATAACAAAGTAGCCCAGCATATATCTTAAAAAATAGCATTGCATTGTTTCAATGCACTGAAGTTTAGGAGTCTAAAATAAAGCTCTCAGCAGGACCATGCTCTGTACCCTCCACCAAACCAGAAGGGTTTTTGTATTGTCTTCCCCACCTTCTGGTTACCCCGAATGTTCCTTGGCTTGAAGCTGTGGCCCAACTCCAATGTCTTTTCCCATTATCATATGGCAATCATTCTTGTCTCTCTGTGCCCATCTGTTTATCATCTATTTTATAAGGACATCACTCATTTTCTCTGAGGATTTACCTTAGTACAATATGGCCTATATTTAAAAAAATGCTATCTTGAAATAATGTTTTTCAGAAGAAGTACCAGGCTTAGGATTTCACATCTTTTAGATGTGAAGCACAATTTCAATCCATTGTAATTCCATTCCACAGGAATCACCCTCAGCTATATTATACCCAGCAATAGAAAACTTTTCAAGCAGTCATCTGTCAAAAACCCTAAACTTTAAAAACTATACTATGTTGATAATTGAAAAACGGGACATTGGAATTTTAATTTACATATCTTCATTTACATAATTAATATGTGGTATTTATACCCCATTTGAATCAGTGAATTAACTACTGCCATTTTCAAACCATCTGTTTCTAATTTTTAAATTGATTTTAATGAAATTTTACCATTAGTATATAAAGGCAAAAACATTATCAGTTCAGTGTATTTTGTCAACTAGTTTTATTGTTCATTAAACATATAGAATATTTTAATGTAGTTGATTTATCAAAACTTTTATTTCTTAATTTTATCTCAGTCATGTTTAGAGAAGTATTGCTCTTCCACACATTTTTTAAAATAATTATTTCACAATTTGAGGTTTCAACTACTTTATTGCTGTATTCTTTCATTTCGAACACAATTCATCTAATATGTTAAAGTGAAAATACAGGAGCAGTAAGATACAATTAGATACTAGGTTGTATTCTATTTTATTTAAGAAATATTTATTCTTGTTATAATAGCTAGAGGTTGAATGCTATTAATTTGTCTCTACATTTCTTATATTTATTTAGGAACATTTTTAATCTCAATAGACTATCCTAATGATTGGTATTTCAACATCTAAAATATTAAACTATTTTAATCACTGGAATGTTTTCATATGCATTTTGATGTTTAATAAGGTTGTCTTCTCTCTCCTTTTTATTTATTTTTCTTTTAATTCTAAAACATCGATGTCTCTATATACTTTTTCATATAAACTTAGAGTCAAATCACCTAATTTCAGAAAAAGAGAAGGAATTATTTTGCTGTTTTATTGTATCACATTAAGTTCACTGATTAGTTTAGAGAGAAATATCATTTCGACAATTCTGACTCACTCTATCCAATAACAAACTGCATCTCTCCATTTATTCCTGTCTCCTCGTATGTATGTGCCCCAATAGAGTTCTAAATTATGTTCATGTGTTTTCTAATTTCTAAGTGACAAGGGCATTTAATTGTTATGCTATTCTTGAGGTTTTTGTTTCTGCTTTTCTGTTACTTAGGTGACTTTTTAAAATTATATCTCCTAACTGTTTGTCATTTGTATACAGGGATACCCTTAGGCTATTATATTCATCATTTGATCAGGCATCTTACTCAATAACGAATGCCAATACTAACATATTTTCTGTATTTTAAACCCATGATCTGCAGATAATAGAACCTCAGTTTTTTCTACCACTGCTAACCCAAACGATTCACCTGCTCTCTAACTCCATGGTAAATCATTAGACACTTTAACTAGACTGCTTGTCTTTATAATCTTCGGTTTTCCATTTGAGTTCCTTGATTGTTTCCTGGTTCAGATAGTCTATCTGTATAATTGGCTACCAATACATAGCACCTGATTCATAAGGTTGCTAACAGATGAAGTGAGATAGTGAATTTCAAGACGTCAGGACAATGATTCACCTGTAATGACTCCGTAAGCTCAGATGACTCAATGAGTATCATTTCCCTTTATTTGCTCAGCTATTCAATCCCTGTTCCCCCAGATACTCACTCACAATTGTTACAGCAATAGTCATGCCTGCTCTAGCCTACAGGAAAAAGCAATTTAAAGTCTAACTGAGCATATGCAAATGAAGTTAGTTTGCAAATGTATACTACTGTGAATGTCAAAGGGATTATAAACCTACCATGAGACCAGGTAACAAATGCATTTATTAATTTATCTGGCATGTGCTGATGATAGTGAAGGACTAACCCCTAGATTAGAACCAAATTTCATCTCAACTCTTAAAGCTGCCATAGAATTTCTGGAGTCCTCATGGCATAGTGGTTATATTTTGGGCTGCTAACAATAAGAGTAAGAATTTCTATAGGAGAAAGATGAGATTTTAAGTCTCAATTATGGTCTTAAAACTTACTGGAGTGGTTTACCATGTCACACAGGGTCACTGTGAGCTGGCATCTTCTCAATGGCAACAAGTGTGGTTTGGGTTGGGTTTGTCTTGGCCTCAATACTAACTCATAGAAACCCCATGAGACAGAATGGAACTATGAAGTAAGTTCTTTTTGTTTCAGTAAAGGCAGATAAGAACTCCTGATGCCAACAGTAAACTCTCTCTCTAAAGTGCCAGAGAAACATATTGATGAAGATTATCTTTGTGAGTACACCAATTGGCCTGGCAGTGCAGTTTGGCTATACATCTCAAAGCTGGAGAGAAGCATGCATTGTTAACAATAGCTAAGAGGGATTCAGTCTGTATCAAGTGCCAGGCATTCTGCTTTTAATCATTTATATTCTCCAGCTCTTGTGACTCAAAGAAAATAAGAGATAAGCACTATTATTATATCTACTTTATGTACAGATGAATCACACAAGTAAGCTTAAATGGACTAGGCTTAGTCAGGCAGGGCCTGGGACCCAATCTGAAACAAGAGTAATTTTTTTAAGTTTTATTGGCATATAATTTATATGTGATACAACTTAATCATTCAATCATATTAAGAAAACTCATGCAAACGGCACCAACATTTCAGAACATTTTCTTCTCATATTCATTGCTGCTACCTCACAATTTGCCCTGCCATGCTTCTAGATAATTATATATTAGCTAATTCTTCTACAGATTTACATATACTGGATGTCATATACAGAAAATCTCATGAACACAAAGAAACAAAGAAGAAAATCTAACAATGAAACAAAACAGAAAAACTCAATTGAAAAAAAATACAAATTAATAAAAACTGAGACAATTAAAAGGGGTCAAAAGGGAAATCAAATGATAAGATGTCAAAATTTTTTTTAGTTTTTTTTTAATTCTTGGGCATCACTGCTCTCTGGTGGTCATGGAAGCTACCCAGCACTGCTCTTGAGCTCCACCACTGGATTTGAACCGCCAAACCACAGTCCCGCACTCAACCACTTACGCCACCGGGGCTCAGCCCAAAGTGTTATAATTTAACCTAACCACATCTGCATTATCAACCTTACAGTGCTCTCTGTTGGATAGCAAGACTATTCATACCCCTGAACTACAGTGAGAGAACATTCACCAGAGGTTTAATTCATGTTGGTACCCTACAAATGGATTTGGGACTTTCACTGTTATCTTGAGCCTTCTGCAAACCAGGTGTTCAAAATTTAAGTTCTGATACCACTCTTCCTTTGGATTTGGATTTTATTATTTATAAACTTTGCAGCTTACAGGTTAGTGTGCTTCTTTTATATGGACCTAGTTGATACCTTGCTTGGATGGATACTATTTTAAGACAAATCTTTAAGAACCCTGATGCTATATTTTCTAATTACCCAGGTATCATCTGGCTTCTTCATCACATTTTGCTGTAGCACCCATATCTTTAGTGATCTCTTCATGGAGGCAAGTATCAAGCACGGCCATGTCATAAAAACTAACTATTCTTAGATTGGAGCTAGATGAATTTGGTGTTGCCCTTGATTCTATAAATCATTCCCCTGGGGTTTAATGTATTCTATGGACAGGTCATTGATTTAACCAAAGGCATAGAATTCAAAATACTTTTGAAAAAAAGAAATTAAATAAGGCAACATTTCAGAGTCCAATACATGAATTGTTTCCTCATACAAATTAAATGTTAAAGTGACTAAACACTATTTACTCAAACAGTGGGAGTTAGTAGCAGGGAAAACCTTTCAATAACACTCATTCACAGAGGCAGAATTATGCCTACCAGACTAGTATATGTCATTAAAACAAAGAGAACATTAGAAGCATGCATGTATGCTAGACCTGGGCTGCCATTCAGGGGGCACCCTCAGTACCAGAGATCTCAGTCAAAGTTCACAGATCACCAATTACATTACCTCGCGATAGTAGTCATCTGTTTCTTCTCACACTATGGTGGTTCAGCCATAGTCCAAAAAAGTATTTCTTCTACTTATATCGGCTACCAGTGAGTTTGAAGTACAAACCCATTTGCTTAGTGGGGTTTCTACAATAAGGAAATCCTCATGATCATTAACTATCTGCAAATCTAGCTGCAAATCAAACCAGTAATGAGATAGCACCTGACACCCACAACTCTAGCTTTATTCATAAAATTAGAGAACAACAAATGCTGGAGAAGGGGTAGAGCAATTGAAATTCTTGCACCTGCTGGTTAGTTGTAAATGTATACAATAATTTTATGCTTAAGCACAGTGACCGTTGTGAGTCTAGTGTAAGCCCAAGCAGTGCTTTGTTCTATTGTGCATAGGGTTGCCGTGGGTTAGAACAGATGCATTAGGGCCTAACAACAACAATATTGTGTATTGCATTATGGTGACACCTAAAACAACTGGATATAGAAATGTCAGAGATTCAGCAATACTTTTGCTGGGAATATACAGGGAAAAGGTGTGAGACAGATATATGAAAAGACCTATCCTCTCCAATGTCAATTGCAGTGCAGTTCTCACTAGAATGGGTATAGAAACAGCCCAAATGCCCATAAGTAGAATAATGAATGAGAATCACTGAAGGCACCATAGCTGGTGACATATTAGGGTGTTATCTGTAAGGTTAGTAGTTCTAAATCACCAGCTGCTCCTGGGGGGAAAAGAAGGTCTTTCTACTCATGCAAACAGTTTCAGAAACTCACAGGGGCAGATCTACCCCCATCCTGTAAGGCCACTATGAGTGAGAACCCTGGATAAAGAAACTTTGGTTCATATACACGGTGTATCCCTAAATAATAGTGATAAGACCGTGACATACCTGATGTCCTGGATGACCCTGGAAACCATTATGCTAAGCAAAATCAGTCAACCACAAAAGGATAAATCTTGTATGATTCTGTTCCTCTAAACACGAAGATGAAGGCAGGCCACTACTCTCATGGCATTTTATCTAATCTGGTTTCCCAAGGAAAGAGTGGAGACCCTGTCTAATGCCCATGAACAATATACCACTTCTGAAGGAGGAAACCTCATCTCACTTAGGGCCACTTTCTTAAGATGAAAGGAAAGTGGGAGGACCACTGTGTTGTTTCCATACAAGATTGTGGTAAGGTCATCCCAAATCAACAGACTTCCCTACAAGAATGATAAGCACAACTGAGAAATTCAAGCTGAGATAGGGAAAGGCTTACTTGTGTATCTCAGAGACATTGTTGATGAGTAAAACAAGAGGAGCAACCTGCCATGGTGTACAATGCTTAAAAATTCTTAAATATCAGCCAAAATTCTTAAATATCAGAGTAAATTTAGTATGAAATTCCCAATTGGACATTTTTTAACTTAATTTCTCTCCAGCTCTTTATGAAACAGGCTTTGTTCAATAAACTACTGGGACTTGAACTCTGTCCTTTTAAGGATCCATATTCTTAAACATAGGTTTGCACTATGGCAGTGAGGAGCCCAGCTAGTCAGTGCAAGGGGTTTTGTCATTGGTGACAAATCTAGATGTTGGAGTTTCTAATCCACATAGCTGCTCAGCAAAAGAAACCCTATAAAAGTGCTTCCATAAAGGTCACAATTAACAGAACCCTTTGCCAGAGTTCTTGTTTGTAACACATGGCACTGCCAATAATCAAAGGTCAACTCAATGACAGCTACCTATTGCCTATGACAGACTTTATATGGCTTTTATGCCTCCATTTCTTCTCCCTTTTCTTTAGAAACATATATTGATATTAGCATTTCGTCTTTAAAAGTTGGTGAACTTGTTATCAGGATAGACTAGAGCTTAGAAACTACGTCATGCTTGCTGGAGAAGAGGGGTAGTGAAACAGAGGAAGAAGCTCAACCAGGTTAATTGATACAATGACTCCAACAATGAGTTCAAATTTAAGAACAGAAGAGAAGGTGACAGAGGACCTGAAAGTGGTTTACTCTGTTGTTCATAAGTTTACTGTGAATCCAAACAATGAATGGCACCTAAAGACAACAAAACAACTATCTTGTACAAGTATATGGCATGTATTTCTTATGCTTCAAGGTCAATAACAATCTCAACTTTTTTCCTAGGTTAATGAACCTAGACAAAATGTCAGTATGGGCTTGGTAGGGTACTCATCTCAGTTTTTAAGCAAGCATTGCAAGTACGGTTGATCATGATAAATAAAGACACATCCTCAGCAAATAGGTCACTTGTGTTACATCAGAGAACTTTTCATCTCTGTTCTGATTCAAAATTAAGTCAGGAAAAGCCAAATTTCCATGGGAAACTAAAATTAGCATATCCAGTGATATAAACCTCATGGGAATTGAATTGCAGGGTAGAGAGGTCCAGGTTGTCAGGCATCAGCACAGTAGCGAAAGCAATTGTGTATGAAATGGCCACTACTAGAGAGCTTCTGGGAAGAAACATAAGCTGCCTGCATGGCTTCCTCCAGCATCCTCTTGTTCCTGATTTTTACCATAAGGAAACTCAACCATAATTGGCCTCCTATTTCTGGTAAAAATAAAACAAAATCAAAAACCAGGGATGGGAAAAACACTGAACTGAAAAATAGGAGGCATGAATTCAAGAACATCTACCCCAACTGCTTAAGCAATATTGAGAAAGCGAACAATATTAACTTGGATGAGTACATAACTTTGTGAAAGTACATAGAAAAAAAACCCCTGAAGTGCAAGATATTCTTTGTTGTAATTAGGTATCATTGAATCAGTTCCCACTCAGCCACTACTGTTCTTCTTCAGATCCTTAAGAATGCACACTACCTTCAGCTATCTTACGCAGTATGCAATATTTTTTGACTCATTATTTTGGATGGAAATGGATACCTCTATTTCAAAAGTTTCCATGTATTATGCACAAACTGAGGGCTTGATAAACTTAGGTATCACACAACATATCTAATACTGTACATACTCAAATATAAACCAAGGCACCTAATTCTACCACAAAAATTGAGGGGCTTTTTTGGCATAAAAATGTGCTGAAAAAAAACCTCATCTTATATTTCAGTATGTATGATATGTTAAACCCATGATAAATTTGGCAACTAGAAAAGTGATCACTGAGTGGATTTATCAAACCAATAATCAACATTTAACCATGACTTTGGTCAAACTCCCATTTATGACATGGTACTATATTTCTTTCTAATAGAAGAATTTCAATAACATTTCAAGACATCAATGTCAGTCAATGTCCATGTCCGTTCATATCTTGCATATGATGACACCATGTTTTTCAGTCTGAAAGCTTCGGTAAGTTCTATTTCCAGTTTGTAGTTATTTGAGTAAACTATACATTCCTCGAGAAAGGAATTTGTAGTATCAATTACTAAAACTACCTTTCCTGGTGTGGCAAGATGCATCCTCAGGAGAAACCATACTTCCTACATGCTATGCTTTTCAGGTGTTAAAATTGAGTCATGAAGAGAAATTGGGCAAAGAATCTTCAGTTTTTCATTTTTTTTAATGAGATAGTGTCTCTTGCTTTTTTACTAGATATCTCCTCTACTTCTTTAATTTCATCTTCTTTGCTATCCTCTTTCCCTTCTCTTTCTCCTTCTCCAACTCCTCTTCATCTTCCTTTTTGGTCTAATTTTACAGCGGAGTGTATTATGTCTGCTGCATTGTTTTGTCAGTTTGTTTTAGTTCTATCACTTGTGCATAGGGAACTTGTTTTGTGTTAAAAAACCTTCATGATTCTGGGCAAGACAGACACCTTGGGTGTCACACCAACTGTGCTTTCATTCTAATAAATAAGTGTTGCAGAATTCTTTTCCCCAAAGTGAAATGCCATCCTATGACCTTTATTATTTTAAAGTGCCAATGATCCTTTTCTAGCATATGTCTGTTATTTTGTCACATCGTAGTTAATTACATTTTTTCATAATGTATAACTTCCGGGTCACCTAAGGTGTGAGGCTTTCCAAAGGGCTTATAGATTAATAATAAATAATAAGCTGTCCACTTCTGTGTAATAAGGACCTGAAAAACTTATGAGTAGCTGAGAGACATTGTCTCCTATGGGATACTTCATGAATGGCAGTGGAAAGTGGATTCCAACGGTCTAGAAATTGACAGAATATCAATGGAACTGTTTTAATACACTGTTGAAGCACTGGGGGAACTCACTCACCTACACGAAGAAACTTGGAAGACAGCTACTTGAGCCAATTAACTAAAAGAGACCCATTCCCATTACAAAGAAAGCAGACTCCAACAAAATGTAGAAATCATCTAACAATGTAATTAATATCACATGCATGAAAATGCATTTCCTGAAAATCATTCAACAAAGATTGTAGCAGTGCATCAACAGGGAACTGTCATGGATTCAAGCCAGGTGTAGAAGAGGATGTTCAACAGGAAATAACATTGCTGACATCAGATGGGTCTCAGATCAAAGCAGATGATATCAGAAAAAATGTTTATTTATGTTTCATTGACTATTCAAAAGCATTTGTCTCTGTGAATCATGGACAGATGACACAACCTTGCTAGCTGAAAATGAGGAGGACTTCAAGTATTTGCTAATGAAGATCGAAGATTTCAGTCTTCTATTTGAATTGTACCTCAATATAAAGGAAACCGAAATCTTCAAAGTGAACCAATATGTGACATCATGATTATTGGAGAAAACATTGAAATTGTTAAGAATTTTATCTTACTTGGACTTTAATCAACACTCTGAGGACCAGCAGTCAAGAAATAAAATGACAGGTTGCATTGGGTCAATTTGCTGCAAAATGTCTCTTTAAAGTGCTGAAAAGCAAGGATGTTACTTTAGGACTAAATTGTGCTTAACCCAAGCCATGAATGTTTCAGTCATCTCACAATCACGTGAAAGTTGGATAAAACCTTGGATAAAACCTAATGTAAAGAATAAAAAGTCCAAAAGGACAAACAATGAAAGTACAGCAAGCATGCATCTTAGAAGTGGGGATAGCTAAGTTTTACTTGGATTCTTAATGAGAGAAACAATGCCTGGAAAAAGAAAACATTCTTGGTAAAGTGGGGAGAGGAGAAGCAGGAAAAGAAAAGGAAGACTCTCAATGAGATGATTTACACAGTGGTGAAAAAAGTGGCCTTAGACATAGTTACACTATGAGAATGGTTCAAGACTGGGAAGTGATATGATCGGTTGTACATAATGTCATCAAAAATTGCATGAAACAAAGGATGTGCATGGTAGTGGGAGAAGATGAAAGGAAAAGGAAATAGAGGGAGGAACTGGAAGGCAAAGGGCATCCACAGAGGTCTAAATTCATGCATAAACATAAGTAAATATATTTATAAACGATAATGGAGAAATAGATCTGTGAACATATACTTATAAGGTTAGTATTAAGACATCAGATGAACATTGGACCTTCACTCAAGCACTACCTCAATGCAAGGAAACTTTGTTCTAAAAATTGGCATTCCTTGATGCTCACCTTCCCTGCATAGTGACTAGACACAAATGTGTGCACAAGCAAAAGTGGTGAAGAAAGCTGATTGTGTCTGGCTATCAAAGATATAGCATAAGGTGCTTTAAAAGCTTGAAAGTAAAGTAGCATCCATCTAGCTCAGGAGCAACAAAGTCCACATGGAATAAGCTCACCATTCTGTGTGACCACGAGGGGTCAATGGAATCAGTGAGCGGTCATCAGAGAATAAAAATCATATCATTGCATGCCCACCTTCCTAATATGATCACTGAAGACAAAAGGTGTGCATAAGCAAATGTGGTGAAGAAAGGTGATGGTGACCAACTGCCAAAAGATACAGTGTCTGGGGTCTTAATGGTTTGAAGATAAAGAAGCAGACAAATAGCTGAGAAGCAAGAAAACCCATATGGATGAAGCACACTAGTCTGTGTGACCACAAGACATCGAAGGGATCAGGAATCAGGCACCAAAGAACTAAAAATTATATCATTGTAAATGAGTGGGATACAGATTAGAGACCCAAATTCCATCTGCAGGCAAAGCAACGTCCCCCTTACCGAAGGGTCGTGGGAAGGAGACAAGCCAGTCAGAGTGCAGTGTAGCAATGATGAAATATGCAATTTTCCTCTAGTTCTTAAATGCTTCCTCCCTCCCACTACTGTGATCTGAATTCTACTTTACAAACCCACTTAGACCAGAGGATGTACACTGGTACAGATGGGAACTGGAACTATGGGGAATTCAGGGCAGATGATCCTCGAAGATGGAGTAGAAAGTGGGAACCTATTAAAAGGATCTACATATAACTTTCTCTCTGGGGTATGGACAACAGGAAAGTAGAAAAAAGGATAAATAGGATAGTGTACAATATGACAAAATAACAATAATTTATAAATTATCAAGGGCCCATAAGGGAGCAGGGAGCAAGGGGAAAAAGGAGGAGCTCATACTGAGGGCTTAGGTAGAAAGAGAAAGTTTTGAGAAGGATGATGACAACAAATGTACAATATGTTTTGTATAAAATGGATGTATGTGCAGATTGTGATAAGAGTTGTATGAGCCCCCAATAAAATGATTAAAAAGCAAAACAATAGTGGTGTACATCAGAGAGAACACAATTCTTCAAGCAAAGATAAGAGGAATGGAAACGTCTTTAGAACTGTGTAGTCCAAATTGGAGATTACATCAATAAAAAAATGTCTTCACATACAAAAAAGAAAGTTTTAATATGAAAATCCATCGTAGGAAAAACATTTATGTGTCAATCCAGGTAGACTAGAGAAACAAATCCATGGACACTCATAAGGGAATAAGAAAGAGGTTTATATACAAGAGCAATTGAACATTGAGAAAACATCCCAGTCCAGTCGAACATCATAAGTAGAATATATATTTGCAACCAAATTTATGACATTTATTGTCAACAATGGCGACAAAAATACCCCTTGTCTCTTAGTTTGCTTGAGTGTGAAATTTTATATTCTCCTTTCAGCCTAGCAGTCAACAATGTGTTATACATTTTTTAAAAAGGTATGAATTTAATTTCAACATATTTGGGGTGTCCAAAAGGGTTATGATAGGTGCATAATATGAAAAATATACAAAAAGTTAAAAACAGTACACTAAACTAAAACCACTAATTTCTAAAACACATCTAAACAGGATCTGGTTAAAACACTAAGAAGATGGACATCCTAGTTTGAAAAGAGTTATAATTAAAGGAATAGCAAACACTAAATTCATAGTGTAACTTCACGAGAAGAATGATGAAGTTATTGACACTTCACAAAATTTTTTAGGGACAAGGTTTCAAAGAAATATCATAAAATAGTTTTATTAATATTGTTACTAGAAAATTTTCCAAAATGGATAGCACATGTTAAGAATGGATGATGCCACTATTGAGAATGGTGATGACACTTATAGACTGTCCACATCAGTTCGCTGGGTAGTGGGGAGGGTTACTCTTGTTTTTGTGCTAACTAGAGAGAACTAATGAATAGTAGCAGCAATATTAGCCAAAAGTAAAGGCATCTCACTTGAGTCAGATTGCACCATCCTGACTAAAATATTAAGTTGTGCAAATCACTCTACTTAAATGCATACCCAAACTTTTCCATTTTTGTTACTAATATGAGCAATGTTTTCCATGAGACTTATAAACAAATCAATTCAAGATCCTGAACCATTTCTTGGAAGAATTTTAGGAGGATATGGAAAACACCTTTGCCAGTTCGATCCTGAAGACAAATCACAATCAAAGCAATGGATACTCAAAGGTGGAAGTGGTCCAATCAAAGAAAAATCAGACTATTTGAGAGCAAAGAACATGATTACAGGTTAGGGGAACTCTCAAGGTAGTTTGGTTGCTGATCTTCTGTAAGGCTAAAGAGTTATAAAATCTACATATTATAAAAGAGTCTTGAGAAAGTTAGCCAAAATTTTAGCAGAAAAAAATATCCAAGAAAGTTTCACTAGCGCTTTCTCTGCCATAACAAAACTTTTAATTTTTATCTTCATCAAACACAGGAATTATATTTAGATTTAATGGGAAATCACTGGATATTCAGTGTAGAATCCCAATTTCACTCCTTCCTAATATGAATAAATCTTCAAAAACATCCATTTTTTCTTTAATTAAAAATGTAGAAAAGTCTGAATGGATGTTGAAATTCTTAGGACACTTAGTTATTTAGACATGGACTCCGGTTGATACCATTTCTTAGAAAAGTTTCATAAAGTTGGTGTTTGTACTGAAAAGTAAGGTTTACATGTATCTTTTATTCCATTTTCCTGGGACATTTTTGAGGTAGTCTCACAAGAATAGAAAAGAGAGAACAGGGCAAAATACTTATTTCAGAAAACAGTGAGTGAAATATTCCATTTAGCTAAAATCACTAACCAAAACATCTAATGAGCTCACTGAGAAACTGAGGGAGATAAATTTACAAAGAAAAGAGCTATACTAACACTAATACTAACACTAATATCTCTCTCTCTCTCTGTCTCTGAGAGAGCATCACTCTTCACCATCAAACTGTACACATCAAACTAAAGCATCTTAAAAACATAGGGGAGGAGGGGAAGGCTTGCTTCTTCATTCAGACGTGAGAATACAAATATGCCACCCAGATCTCTTTCAAAGGGAAGAACAGAGTTTAAAAGACAGTAGAGTTGTATCTCTAAAATGATTATTGCCAAGTTATTATTTCCCTAATCCTGAGGGTTCTAAAAAAGTTTATTTTCACTTCAGTCGAGGTATCATCAGACTCACTTCCCTCCAATGACTGCGATAGGGCACTCTGCTTCCTTGACTTCCTTTGAATTCTAATGGCGACCTGTGTTTTGGGCACATGAGTCCTACCTCCCTTTTTAAATCTTCAAAAGCTATTACTTTAATCTCTGTTTATATCATCATATTACTTCCTTCTCTAATTTCTGCTACATTGCTCTTAGAAGGGCATTGTGATTACATTGGATTCATTCTGATGATTCAAGGTGATTTTCCCAATATTCTTAATTGAATCCAACTGTCAAAGTCCATTTTGCCATATGCACATGTTCCAGGATTTAAGATGTGTCCGTAATTGAAGAGCTATTATTCAACTTACAACACCTGTCAACTATACCCAGTGATATGTATTTTTAATAGTGAAGGAAAAAGGCACATCTTCAAGTAAGCAAAAGGTGAGAGAACATTGCAATTATATCCTCCGTATGATAAATACTAATGGAATTTTTCCATCTAAATGACCACATATAGTCAGACATATGGATAAAGCTACATAATTGAAAAGCCTTAAAGAGCTCAATGCATGGGTACATATTAAGTTGCTATTTCTTTTCTTTAACTAAAATATTTAACTGGAAAAGTGTCTATTTATAGTTAAAATATACAATGTATTATATTTTATTGTGTAGCTGATTGCATATATAAAAGTGTATGATATCAAATAAAAAAGACAGGGGAGCTACAAATAGAAAACTATTATTAAACTTTTATATAAACCATTGAAATGTATATTCTTATAAGCTAATAATGGACATCACTATCTCTGTCACAAAGACACAAATGACAGAAAAATTGAAGCTAAGAATTCAATAAAGAAAATAGACTAGAACAACAAAATTCAATTATTCCAAATGTGGAAGGTCAGTAAAATTCATTATTTGTGTAGTCATCATACACCATTTTGGCGTATTCATCCAACAACAAAAAAGGAATTCATTTAAAAAATGCGATACTCTAATATTTTCATAGAATATTTATAACTTAAAATGTTATGATTTTTAGGTGTCTTAAAGTTGTTTGACTCAGAGAGGGCTATGCACAACAGCATAAAACAGCTTCCTCTCCAGTGAGATTCTCACAAGTATTATTATATATATTCCATCTCATGGAAAGTCATCTTATTTTTCACTGCTCCTCTACTTCACCAAGTGTGTTAGATAGGGTTCTCTAGAGAAACAAAACCAGGATATATATATATATATATATATATATATATATATATATATATGAGTAAGGTTTATATATAAGAGGAATGGAACATTGAGAAAATCCCAATCCAGGCCAGTTCAAAGTCATAAGTCCGATATTAGCCCATATACCTGATATCACTCTATAAAGTTTTCTTCCGACTTATGAAATCACAGATCAGTGGGTGCAGAGTCCCGGCGCTGGCAGGGGTCTCCCCATGGCTCCTCATTTCCAGGGCTCAGGGTCCATCAACAGCATCCAGTGGTGGTAGAAGCAACTCAGCACTGGCAGGGCACTCCACGTGGCTTCTCCAGCTTCAGAGGTCTGGCTCCATCAGGGTAAGGCCGTGTGGCTTCTCCTCTGGCTCCTCCAGCTCCTCAGACACTGCCATCTTATCTTGTCTGTAGTTCATTGTCTCTGAGACTGACTTCAAACAACTGGAGAGATGGCCTCTTGTCTGCATAAGGGAAATATTGCAAGATTTCCCAGAAGTCTCAGGAGAAAGCCAGGCCCACATAGAGGCCTCATTGGCTATTCAATGGCTATCTCCAGATTAACAGGCTAGACTCCACCCCTACATCTCTATCATGAAATTGACATCTTGAATACATGACTGCCACACCAGCCATCAGGCAGATGACAACATCTGACAGTTCCCACCTCAAGGCATATATACATCAGCATTGTGGTGAAGCAAGTCTCAAAGGAATCTCACATTTTAGCAACAGGTTCTATAGCTTGGGTGTCCCACAGATAGTGTAACTCACAAGTTGAAGAAGAGAAATAGCCAAGAGAGCCACAAACTGGTTCGATCACCAGAGAGAGAGAGAGAGAGAGAGAGAGAGTATTCGCCAAGCCATTTATCTCTTTATTCTCCTATTAAACTGCAACCTTATTAATCCCACACTTTTTTATTGGCCAGTTTGTACAATAAACCTACCTATCACACCAAGTATGGTTTCTTTCTCGGGACCTTGTATCTCTTGAAAGCATGTCCAAAACATGGGCAGAAGGCCATGACTTCTTCCCTTCTAAGGAGCATTCTGGTTGGATTTCTTCCAAGACAGATTTGGTGTGATGCTCGGTACTTGCAATATTTGCAGAAAATGCCATAATTCAAATACATCAATTCTCCTGCAGCCTTCCTTATTCAATGTGCAAATTGTATATGTATTTGATGCAATTAGGTATACTTTAGTTTAGTCACGCTTACCTTACTCTTCAAAGTGGTATCTTGTTGGCCAACAATTTAATAGATTTGTTCACAGATTTGTCCAATGAAAATTGTCATGTGGGTTCTTCACAGCTACTTTCATGACCATTGACATGATGACATACTTGACAGCTTTAATCTTTTCTGCTTGATCATAATGGAATTTTTTTGTCCAGATTTAAGGATTTCAATTTTCTTCTCACTGGGCTGTCAATAGTTCCTGCATTTATAAGCAAATGCTTCAAGTCCTTCTTATTATGAGCAATACATCGTGATTGGCATATCACGTGTTTTTAAATAAGGCTGCCTCCATTTCTGGTAATGGACTCTTCCACATATGGCTCAGGACCTTGAACTATGTACTCAGTATTCAGGTAAAATAACTATGGTGAAACAATATAGATCTGGGCTTAAACCACCTGTACACTCTTGCAGAGTTCTAGAGACAGCCTCTTGGGCCTTGCATGTTTCTTCAAGACCACAATAATAAAGCGTTCTGGAATTCTCATTCTTCCTAATGATATCCATAGTTTGGTATGAGCTACACAGTTGAATGCCATTGCATAGTCAGTAAAACACAAATCATATTTTTCTGGTATTTTCTGTTTTCAATCAAGATTCATTTGATGATATTTCACATTCAAAATCATCTGAATCCTCTTGAATGTCCAGCAGATTCCTGAACATGTTGTGTTGCCAATATGATGCATGGTCTTTGACAAAATATTGATTGATATTTATTTTTACAATGTGTATTATAATATTTAGTGATATTTTTCAATAATTTGGCATTTTTTTTGTTTCACCTTTTGTGATGGTCAGATTTTATGTCAACTAGGCACTCCTGAATGAAGGTATTGATGGAGCCCAATCTATCACTCAGGTCACAGCCTGATGACACCTCCTTACATGGTTTGGCCCTTTGTATACTAGAGATCAGAGGGCCTCAATAAATTGATCATGATATACTAGTCAATCACAAATGTACTGTGGGTAGATTGCATGGCATTAAAAAAATAAATGTAAGTCTATCATCACTTAAGTCCCATCACTTAATTGATATACAGCACAGCTAATCAGATGCTATCTTAGGTGTCAAACATATGTGCAAACAACTGCAAAAGTGAAAAAAACTGACACGCTAAGTTATCACCAATTTTTATACATTGTTTTATTCTTAAACATAAGGGTATTAAAATTAGTGGGGGAGCTAGACAAAGTAAGAAGACAAAACCATATCACTTTCATACAGAATGGGAGATTTTGATACTATAAGCCAACATTCAGAGTACATGAACAGTTCTGGAACTTACAGAAGGAAAGTACCCAAACTTGAGCAAATGTGTTACTTCCTTGACTGCATTAATGGTTCTATTTATTTATGTGAGTCAGCTTTTTCTCACATAAAGATCATTAAGCCCAACTACCCTTCCACCATGACTGATGATCATTTGGAAGTGTGCTTGAGGCTGGCTGTTAGCAGCTTCTGTTTGGACAATCATTCCTGGCTCGTTCCACTCAGTGCAAGTCATCAAAGTCAACTCAGGTCATGACAAAAAAATGTAATTGGGTTAATTGGGTTGTGTTGTGCAATATGGACTCGTGTGGCTATGCAAGGTATACAAACATACATTGTACATAAAATAATTATCAATGCATTTTTGAATAAAGGTAATACATAAATATATGTTTTGTATTTTTGTAGTTCATAGATCATTTTGACTTGCTCATTTATAAGTAGCTTGCATGCTGAAAAAGTGTGAGCACCCCTGCTAAAGATCCTATGCAGAGCCATGTTCTTTGACCCTTTCACCTTCCACTGGAGCCGGATTCTGCGACTAGTTCTTTAATCTCTGTTGCATTGCTTACTGATCTCAGGAGCTGCCAGCTGACGTCCAACACTGGATGCATTAGGCCAGCATTGGATTCTTTCACCTCAGCATCCACCAGCCTCTGATCCTCCTGCTTCATCATCCTGCTTCCTGATTGTCCGATCCTTATTACACAAGTCAGAGAGCCTTCAACATGTATCTGACCCAAAGACTCAAATTGGCCTGAACTTTACTCCTCCAACTAGTAAAGTCATTTCTTGCTCTAAATCTCTTTATATGTCTGTGCGCACACGCGCGCACACACACACACACACACACACACACACACGCAAGTGTCACTGCATTGGCTTTTCTTAAGAACCCAAACTAACTGATCTTTATTCTGGAAGGGTACAAATGTAAATCACTTCCAGTTAGTTGGCAAAGTATCTGTCTTCTAAATTACTTGGCACAGACAGCAGAGCACTCCCAGTATTTCATCAGCTTGTTGAAAGATTTCAATTAGTATTCCATCAATTTCTGGAGCCTTCAGGGTAGCCTCGATTTCCTTCTTCAGTACCAACAGCTCTGGATCACATGCTACCTGAGCTTCTCTTCCATTTTCTTTTGATGCTTCCTGAGTCTTACAATATTTTTCATAGATTTATTTTTGATATTGTGATGACAGGCCAGGATTTTTTCTTTAGTTCTTTCCCATTGATATATATCAAACATATTCTTTCCTTTTGATTTTCTAACTCCAGATCTTTCACATTTCATTATAACACTGTCTTCTGGAGATACCTTATGAAATGTTCCTTTCAGGGATTTTACTTGATCATTTCTTCCCTTTCGGTACTTAATGATCAAGAACAAGTTTCAGAGTATCTTCTGACATCCAATTTGATCTTTCTTTCTTTTGTGTCTTTTTAATGACCTTTTGATTTTTCACAATCTTCTCTTGATTTCATCCCATAGCTCAAGTCTTGTCATTAGTAGTTAATAAGTCTACTCTATTTTAATGGTCATTAAATTCAGATGGTGTATACTCAAGGTAACATTTTGCTTCTTTATTCATATGGACTTGTTTAAATTTTTTTCAGCTGTAACTGAATTTACACACTAGCAAATGATGGTCTGTTCCAAGGTCAGCCGTGACCTCATATTGGCTGGTGAGATTGCGCATTTCCATCCTTTCTTCCCACAGATAAGATCAATTTTATTCTGTGTATTTTATTTGAAATGGTTCACGTGAACACTAGCCATCTGTATTTTTAGAAAAGGTGTTTGCAAAGAAGCTGCTGATCTTTCAAATTTCTGTCAAAATTCTCCATCTTTTTTGTATCTTTGAGGCCATATTTTCCAAATGTGATTCATTTTTTATTGCCTCTAACTTTAAAATTTTATCTACCAATAGTTATTAATGCAGTGTAATGCAGATTACATAAATTAAAAATTGATGAGATGTTGGTAGGATTCTTTCATTTCTGTATCATTTGTTTTAGTAATTGATAGATAAATTTGAATAATAGCTGAATTAACTTGATTCACTTGTTTGTGCACAGATATGATCCTACCATAGACAGTATAGTACTCCACTTAAATGTTACTGTTCAAGAGGAAAATTACACCCAAAAAAAGAGGAAAATGACACCATTTATTCTTGAAGTTTTCTTCCCAGCATAGTAAACCATATGATTCTCTGATCAAAAATCACCTATACCAGTCAGTATATGCTCACTACTGCCTTGGATAATGCTGTTTATGTTCCATTATGTTTTGACAACTTTTAATTTTTCTATATTGAAACTTCATATATTCCAAGTCTCAATTATTTGTGGATGTTTGCCACTGCTTCTTCTCCTTATTAATCATGCCACATTAGTAAATGACGATCCCAAGCACTTTACTTTTTCTGTGGCATTGTAATCAATTCTACTGTAAAAAGGCATCTCTTTCTAAGTTGCATTCCACCTTGAGGGGGTTATCTTCTGTTCTAGATCTGACAATGTTTTGTTTCTATGCATATGGTTTCAGTGACTAATTCTTCAAAATGTGACAGCTTATTGCTTCTTGTAATCTTTTCCTAGTCTGGAAACTCCAATGAAACATGTTCACTTTGAGTGACCCTGTTGTTATTTGAAATTCCTGTGACATATCTCCCAACCTCACAATTTCATGCAGGGCACGGAAGTATAATTAACTGATATCAACAGTATCATATTTTTCAGAAATTAATATGAAGGGGCTTCCAAACATTCATGGAAAAGTAGAATTTAAAGATAATGAAATTGTTCCATGAGTTTTTGTGAAGCCCTCTTATACTGAGAATACACAAACATTTTCAAACATTTGAGGGAAGAAACTATTCCCCACCTAATGTAATGAAGCCCTCATAATCCTATAACAACTTTTGCAAAGCTATAATAGGGAAATAAACCCAACTGCCAATTTCTTTCATAAACAGACATAATTAGACTCAATAAGATACATTTAATCTAGGAATTTATAAAAAGGAGAGTACATTATGAATGATGGGATGTTTTTCTTAAGAAGATTCATCATTCAAAAATAAGTCAACATGATTCATTACCTTACCAGAAAAAATAGAAGTAAAAAAAAAAACATGATCATCCCATAGATGTAGGGGAATAGGGCCATTTAACAAGATTTAGACATTTATAATAAATACTCATCTTAGAAGGGAAAAATGAAACAATTTTAGTATTATAATTGGCATTTATACAAAACCTACTCAGCATCCTATTCAACCCTTTCCAGTTAAAATTAAGAAATGGAAAATAATGTCCCTTCTACAACTTCTGTTGTATATATCAATCTGATGGAAAGCTCACGGTTATGGATTAAATGCACAGTGTAGCAGCACTTTTCTCCCAGAGCTTAACAGCATGGTCTCCATAGGCCAGCCAGTTAACATTGCACTGAGAAGAGTTCAGGGTGATACCATATGTGTTAGAGTAGAATTCTGTAGTTTTTTGATGAATGACTTTTTTTTTTCTGCATCACTGCCCAGGTGAGAGTAGGAAGCCTAGCCTTGCTCCTGGAAAGCTGCTGCTGTATTTGAACCGTCAACCCTGTGGGCCACAGTCCCACATACAACCACTGCACCACCATGTCATATTTAAGACTAGACCATGTAAGAATGACTTAAAATATGCTCAACTCAAATGTCTTCCTCTACAGAACCAATTGAACTCTTCTAAAACTAGAACCTAATAGAACATATTTGCAGAATAAAGCAGATATTTACAAATTAATATTTCTGCTTACTTTCAACAGTCAATAGAGGATATATAGTTTATTAGAAATTATAGTAAGGATGAGAAAATGTTTCACATGAAAGATATGATAATACATTTAGATTTAGCCTCTTAAAATATAAATGTAATGCTAACACAAGTAGCTACCAGAATAGCTAATATTTATTTGGTGCTTACAGTGTTCTCAGTACTTTGTGAAGCTTAATTCTCTTGTAAAGTCTATGAGGTGGCGAAAATTATAAAATTCTAAAGTATTTGCTGCTTCTGTTCTAGATGGCCACTTGTTTACCTTTGAACCTATAAATCCCAGCGATTTTATTTTTTGGTGGCTGGGTACCATCAGTTTCCTCTGCTCTGTGTGCCTCTGCACCCTTTTGTCCTGAAGCCTTCAAGACATCCGGCATTATATCTTTTGATAGCCAGGTACCATCAGCTCTCTTTATCCCTCTTGCTCATGTCCCCACGTGTCTTGCTCATGTCCCCCCAGTGATCACCTCAGGAAGGTGTGTACACAGTGAAATGGTTTTCGAAGGAAGCAGATATTAAACATCAAAGAATAAGAATCAAATCAATAAGTATAAGGGGGAAAGCAGGGTGGGGACCCAAGGCCCACTGGTAGGCTATTGATACTCCCTTACAGGAGAGTCACGGGAGGAGATAGGCCCATCAAGGTGCAGTGAGGTAGCAGTGAAGCATAAAACTACCCTCTAGTTACTGATGGTTTCCTCCTAGCAGCTATCGTGGTCCCACCTCTACCTTGCAAATACAGCTGGATTAAAGGACGTACACTGGCAGAGATGAGAACTGGAAATGGAGGGAACCTGGGATGGATGAACCCAACAGGGCCAGTAGTGAGATTGAAGTTACCAGATGGGTGGTGGGAACGTGGGGTGGAGAGAGGGAGCCACCTATGGGGACCTACAGAGTGCCTCCTGTATGACAGACAGGCAATGGGAGGAGTGGGCAGGGGAAGATGTTGGACAGTGAAATATATTACAAAATAATAATAATTTATAAAGTAATGAGGACGAGGGGTGGGGAAGAATGGAAGGGGAAGGGAGAGAAGTTGATATGAAGGGCCTAAGTGGAAAAGTGGATATTTGGAAAATGTTCATGAAAGCAGGCATGTGAAGGTGCTTGGCACAGTATATGTAACTATGTGTTGTGAAAAGCTATGTATGAGCCCCCAATAAAATCATTAAATAAAAAAATTTTTTCTAAAGTATTTATTTTTTCTTTAAATCATTTTTGGGGCTCTTAAAACTCATCACAATTCATAAACACATCCATGTGTCAAGCACATTTGAACATCAGTTGGGATCATCATTCTCAAAACTTCTACTTGAGCCCTTGGTATCAGTTCCTCATTTTTACCGCTCCTTATCCACTTCCCCCTCCCTCTTGAACCCTTGATAATTCTTAAATTATCACTATTTTCAGATATCTCACACTGTTCATCATCTCCCTTCACCTACTTCCCCATTGTCTGTACCGTAGGGAAGAGGTTATATGTAGCTCCTTGTCATTAGTTTCCCTTTCTAACCCACCTTCCCTCCACCCTTCCAGTATCACCACTCTCACCTCTGATCCTGAATGGATCATCTGTCCTAGATTCCCTGTGTTTTCTGTTCCTATCTGTACCATTGTACATCCAGTGATCTAGTCGGATTTGTAAGGTAGAATTGGGATCATAGCGTCAAGGAGGAAGCATTTAAGAACTAGAATGTTTCACCATTTCAACACTGCGCCCAGATTGGATCATCTCCTCCCCATTACCCTTCTGTAAGAGAATTTCCAGTTGCCTACAGATGAGCTTTGGGTCCCCGATCTACACTTCCCCTCATTCACAATGATGTAATCTTTTGTTCTTTGATACCTGATACCTGATCCCTTTGACAACCTATGATCTTGCAAACTGCTGTGCTTCTTCCATGTGGGCTTCGTTGCTTCTCAGCTAGATGGTCTCTTGTTTACCTTCAAGTCTTTAAGATCCCAGATGCTATATCTTTTGATAGCCAGGAACCATCAACTTTCATCACCTTATTTGCTTATGCACCCATTTTCTTCAATGATCATATTGCATTTATACAAATATAAAAATGGAATTAAAAATTGTGTACTTATAGAGTCCACCCATATCATAAAATGGACTTGTAGAGTCCACCCATACCATAAATATTTGTTGAATGCATTGATCCCTAAGTATCAAGAAGAAAATAAAATAGCTTTTTATTCTTTTGTCAAAAAGAAAAAGAAAGTATGATAAGTGACGAGTACATTTCTATGCCACTCAAGAGTGAGATTGCATACTCATTCAGAAATCAGACGAAAACAAGGTCAAACAGTGAAAGTTGACCTTTTGATGTGGTAGAATTGAAATTATCAGTGAATGGTACCTGGAATAAATATAAATACATATATATATTAGATAATATATACCATAGATTAAATCATAATTCAACAATTATTTACTCTCCCCCACCACTGTCCTCCATATTGGATGAAGTCTACTTCCTGATCCTTGAAATTTGTGTTATCTTAAAATTGATTTGACCTTTTTGTTTGTTTGAGATGAGCTTATGTATCACTAAAGACTCTACATCTGTTTCAATTTTACTTTTCCTCCTCTCTTTTTGTTTAAGTCACTCAAACCAGTACGCTACCAAGGCTCCTCCTTGGTTATCCTGTGCTATAACAGAAATACATCAAAGAGGCGGTTTCAGTTCATGTGAATTTATTTTACACCATTCAGTTTAGCCAAGTAAGGCCAAATTCAGGACACTGGCTAAAGGGAAGGCTTAATTTCTTTGGGCCCTGCAGGAGATCTTTTTCTTAGCTTCTATTACCTCAGGATTTCTTGGTCCCTTCATGATCTCCCCTGAGTGTCTGTTTTCACCCTTACTTTTGCTTGTTTGTCTTTATGTCTGATCTGTTCTTTTCATGTTTCAAAATGAATCTAAATCACATCCAACATTGACATGTCTCATTAAATGAACAAGGAAAATATTATACCAAAATAAAAGGGAATCCACAAGTCGAATCCAGAATTGTATCAAGAGGTGAGGAGACATATTTGGGGGAGGCACAATTCAATCTATAGCACTAGATGTCAATCAATCAGTGTACAGGGATATACAGAAAAGACAAGCAGGTCATTATGGCACAACATATTCCTTGGGTATTTTATGACTGTCTGTTTTATAGCAAAAAAAAAATGACTGATAGGTTTAACTCACTGACTAATGTCCTTCATTACCACATACTTGATTGAATACATTCATCACCTTTGAAATATGTCAGCCTCACCCTCATGCTGTTATGAGTTCCATCCCCATTGTTGTTTGTGGGTGGAGGCCAGTCCCCATCTACTATGAAACTAGCTTACTACTTTTATTATACAAGCATTCCTTTATTAATACAGTAAAGAGAGATGCCAGAAATTATTTTCCCTATCTAGGCCTACGTGTGTTTCTCTCCAAAAGCAAAAAGTAATCAGATAAGTATACACTAACTATGTGAGTATGCATCACAAATAGAACATCTTTGAATGTGTCAAGGGGAGCTTTTATAGAAAAGTTCTGCAATTGGCTCTTTGAAGATCTGCGAGCTATGCAAGCTTTCAAGTTATCATCACTTTCTAAGACAAAAAATTCTTGAGGAAAAAGAAAAGAGGCTCTTGCTAATGTAATTTACAAGTCAGAATCAACTGGAGGCCACCGAACAACAACAACAACAATGAAGCAACTTATATTTTTAGCATGAATGCATTTTCTTTTTAAATTCTTCATCTCATATTCTTACGTGCCAAAATCAACAAAATGTGCCAAGGGAGATAATAAATGGATTTCTAATGCTTCAACATTCTTTTTTTATAACCTATATCAAAGCTCAGTCTCCTGTACTTTGGGCAAAAAACAAACAAGCATCTGTATTTTTTTTCCTCCTTTACATGCACATAAGCTAAGGAAGGAACAGGTCAGGTAACTTTTCATCGACTCATAAAACAACAATTAATTTCACTATTAAGCAATCTATATAAATCTGAAGCCCTGTTAAGAAAAACATAAATCTTGAGAATATCCACAAAGGACTGAGATTAATCAAAGCATGTGAAATTCAGAGGAAGAAGGGGAAAAGGTTTATGAGAAGGCAGTCCATAATGAGGCCTTGAGGGCTGTCCCCTAGAGAGGTTGAAGGAAAACAGTGTTTCAAGACTAGCATTTTTTTATACGATGCACCTAACTAATGAGGTCACATGAAAGCCTTGTGAATTAATGCCAAAATAAAGTGACTGCTGAACAATGATTTATTTATCTACTTTTGCTTGCATAAGAAATGTGCTTCCTGGTAAAAAAAAAAAAAAAGAAACTGTTCTGATGGGGATATTCAATTCGACCGCATGAGAGAACAGCACAGCCATATCTCATGGCGCCTATTCTTAAGGCAATGATTTTGATTTGGGGACAAATCGATCAACAGGTTCTGGACACGTGGGGCCACACAGTTTGGTTCTCAGATGCATCTGAAGTATTGAAAGCCTTACAAAGTATTCAGTAAGTTGAAATAAAGGTAAGCTCAATTGCTGTGTGGGATAAAAGAATGGCCAGAGTGCTCCTTAGACACAAGGATAGCGAGGCTTCAACTTACATCCTTTGGACATACTGTCAGTAGAGACCAATCGATGAAGAAGGACAGTCATATTGGTAAAGTGAAAGTGCAGAGAAAAAGAGGAAGGCTTTCAATGAGGGCTTTAATGATGTGCTCAAGTATAGGAATAATTATGAAGATGGACCAGGACCAGCAATGTTTCATTCTGTTATGCTTAGGGTCACTACGGGTCAGAACCAACTCAATGACACCTTACAACTACAACAACGACAACAACCATTACTAGGAAAACTGGTGATCTGAGCTCCCAAAGTGCATGCATTTTCCAGTCAAGGGCAGATTAGAGACTTGGTAATCACTGAGACCAATTACAGGGAAATGGTGTAAGCCAAATGTCAGAAGAACCCAAAAGGAGGTTCAAGGGTGTCATATTTCTAAATATTTGTTAATTCAGCCAATATTCATTAAATCATCTTAGTTAATGTTCTCCAAACCAGACTCTAAGGGCAAAATGTAAGTACACATAGTCTAACTGGGCAGTGAGAGAAAAATCTGTACAGGTGTGGAAAAGGGTGACAGAGAAGGTTAGATGCACATAGTCTGTTGTTAACCTGGAGCTTCAGTGGTGACTGGAGCTTAAAAGCACTAGAGAATTAATTAAATGGTGAGAGGTGAGAGTGCTCTTTATGTAAAGTTGAAAACTAATTGCTATTCTGTCGCCCATCTCAGAATATTCCCAACCACTTATAAAATGTGAACTTTTAGAGGTTATTTAATGAAGTCAGGTAACAATATTTTGATATCTCAATCATAGGTCAGCTTACATTGCTGCAGATTTCAATAATAGAAACCAGGAAATTCAAAGGACCACATTAAAACCCCAAATCATACTCCCTTGAAAGGTAAATAAAATCCAATGATTTAAAAGCATACTTGTTTTCAAAAGCCCCAGGGTAACTGCTTAATTTTTCTGCCAAAATCCAAAGCAATCCAACTTTTCTTCCATTTCGTGTTTTGTTCAGATTCAGAGGGCAGAGTTTCCGAAGGATAGACTGCCTTTTCCTGGAATTTCTGCAGTTCCTTCTTAGTTTTAAGAATTTGAATTAAGTCAATGGAAAATGTACATGTAGAGCCAAAGAGTTAACAATACTTACAAAAGCATACCTTTCTAACAAAATTTGGAAAATAAGATGATTCCCAGCCCCTACAACAAAACTATATTTCCGGAATAAAAAAATATTTTTAACAAGTCAGTGGTCTTTTGAGGAATGTAGTTGTTTCCAGAAGCTTTTATCAAACCAGCCTAAAATATTCCCACCCACCCACCCCGGTTTTTTCCTTGCTGGTATTTCAATCTATACTATGCCAATGTCTACAATCAATAAGCTCTGACCTTAAGGTAAATCTTTGTAAATAATCAAGTAAGAGGCCAATTTGAGTAGGATATTTTTATCTTTAATGCATAGAGGATAGTGCCAAGTCTCCTGCTTTTCTTATACAAATTCAGAAGTTTGTAAGTAATGAGATGGTTATTTGGTACTGCTGAGTCGTTTCTGTGTGAGAGAAAAAAAACTCAGAACTGATTTTAAAAAAATGTAGAAAAAGAAAAGAATCACATGTCAATATCTGGTCCAATTATGGGAAGCCCAACCATTACACAATGAGTGTAACGGTAGAGGGTGATCCAACCTGAGTGGTCTAGATACATGCAGAACAGAACAAAGAGAGGAGGTAGGAAGAACCACTCCAGACACTGGACACAGGTGAAGACACATGGACAGGCGCAATCTTCAAGAACATTTGGCAGAGGCATTCCTCTTTGCTAGATCTCTAAAGACGGAGCAGGTAGGGCACAGTATCATAAAAACATCCAGATTAATGGATGAGCAAGTGTGGTGAGGCTGTGGTAAACAGTTAATCAATTTACTCCAGGGAGCAGGAGTGATAGATATTGGAAAAAGAAATGAGGCTCAATAGTTAGGTGCCCAAGAAGGCACCCCTGAGACTTAACTCCAGAATAGATGTAGATTGAAGATGAAGGATTTCAAGCTATGCCTTGATCCTGAAGGGGTGCCTTAGCTGGAATGCATACAAATATAATGTGTGTCGGTAAGGAGGAAACCAAGCAATTATTAGGAAAGTGGTTTCAGTCAAATGGTCAGAGATAAGATGGTTCTGGGTGCATGCTGTCACCACTATAACATGAAGCTTATCATAGTTATTCCACAGAGAACAACAACAACAACAAAAACAGAGTGGATCTACACAGGAAGAACATGGAGCGGCTCTCAGATTTCTAGTTTCTCATCACTCCCTGGTGAAAAATATCCAAAGTACCATGGACTGCACAGAGAACAGACAATTTGTCTTGGAAGAAGGACAGTCAGAATCTCAGAACTTTGGACATTTTATCAACAAAGACCAATCCCTGAAGAAGGAAATCACTCTCAATAAAGTAGAAGGGCATTGAACAAGAGGAGAGCCTTGACAAGATGAATTGACACAGTTAGTGCAAATTGAACTGTAACATAAGAACCATTTTGAGGATAACCCAAGCTGGGCCAGTGTTTCCTTCTGTTGTACGGAGGGTTGCTAGAATTGGGACCAATCTGATGGCATCTTGTAATGGCAAGAGCATTCCCTAAGCTAGATGATATAGATGAAAAATAAGTAAGAGAGTGAGGAATGGAAAATAATTTAAGATATGAGAAGACATGAATAAACTTTCTGAGCTTTATACATATACGCTGTTCTTTTTTTCTCTCAAATGGTTGATTATGCTACAGTGTGTTTGCCTGACTATATTAGTTATAGAGTATTGATGCTATCTGTACCCCCTGACATTGTTATTAGCTCTCACTGATGTGCTTCCAGCTCTTAGTGATCCCATATACAATAGAACAGAATATTGCCTGGCCTTGCACCATTTGCACAAATGTTCTTATATTTGCATCCATTGCAGCCACTGTGTCAGACCATTTAGGTTATGTTCAAGTAAACACTGGTATGCATTTTGTTATGGTTTACCAACAGATTTCATGGCCCAATATTATTTCATTTTCTGGATATTTCTCCCCTGATACTGTCTGGAGAGCTTGGTTTTCCATGAACAAAAATCCAGAATTGGCCTTTGACTTTGCAGGTGACTTAACCCACCTAATCCCCTGTGAACACATTTGAGAAAAGGGATAATAATCACTCTCACTAGAGCAGTTTTAAGAAACCTACAAAAATAGTTCATCTACTATATATAGAACTATGGTTGATGCATAGCAAGGGTTTTACAAATGCCCTTGGTGAAGATGCCCTTATACATTTCATTCTGAAATTCACAAGCCAACCATGGACAAGCAGAAAGAAAGAACATTCTCTTAAAATGTATTTATTCAATTAAATATTTGAATAATATAAAATCACTTGCAGCGCTCTCACTTTGACCATGTGAGAGTCACTGGTACTAAATTTACTCTTCTGTCATAAGAGGTTAGAAAGTTGGACAAGATCAATGGAATGGTTTTAGATTATAGAAGTAGGCAGTCCTGTATTATTAATCATGAGGCAAAAGAAACAAATCAAGCGGATTTCAAACATTCATGTATCTTTACTGTGCAGTATGTAACCTTCTCTAAGTTAATTTGAAAAACAATAATAACATATTTCAGCCTTCTGAGATTATGTGAGAATAAATGATTGGTGATAATGCTAATAGCACATTTTCATGCTCTTTGGGGGTTAGGAGGGAAGCATAGTAAATATTCATATAATGCCAGATTATTTTACATGCTGTATAAACCCCATTCTGCAAAAAGAACAGGGAGATACTGCATAATTTAAAGTGAGGAGGGGTGTATCAGAGTTGTATCCTTTCATCATACTTATTCTGTATGTCTATTAAGAAAATCATCAGAGAAGCTGGGTTATATGAAGAACGGGGTGGTATTAGGATTGGAGAAAGGCTAATTAATAAACCTGGGATGGGCAGATGACATAGTCACGCTTGCTGAAAGTAAGGACTTGACACCCTTTCTGATGAAAATCCAGGGTTTCAGGTTTCAGTAAGGATTATAATTCAATGTCAAGAAGACCAAATTTCTCACAATACTCACCCAATAATTGACATCATGATAGATGGAGAAATGAGGATGATTCAGGACCAGACAGCATTTTGTTCTGTGGTGGTTTGCGATGGTAGGAACCAACTCCATGGCATCAACAACACTTAAAAATGTACATATAGAAATATCCCCAGTCCTATATACACACACATATATGGGTATATGTATATACATAGATATATATGTGTGTGTTTCTATGCATATATAGATACATGACATATATACCTTCATAGTCCCACTCAAAGTTCTTTACCTTTTCAGTCTTTGTGCCTTTTCACATATCTGCTCATTGTAGCTTTTGTTACATCTCTGACTTATAGTGACAGTATGTATTACAGAATAAAACCCTGTCTCATTCTGCAGGGGGTGAAATAATACTTCATGGGTTTTTGCATTTTCAAATCTCTCATGGTTAATGATCTTTTGTTTTGGGGCTACCTGAATGTATTTAGAGGTGAAGTATCTGTTATTGTCCGATGCTAATTTTTAAAGTGGATCATTGAAGGTAGAGATTGTTCCCTTGTTCCAGATGTCATGTCAACATTTTTTCCCACTCTGTAGCCTTGCTTTTTCTATTTCTTTCTTTTTGTGTGTGCAACACCTGGGTATGGACACTGTGGTGGCCTCAGCATCTGGGCCCAACTCAGGACATGCCAGGCTGAAGGTCAGCGGTTTCCAGATCTCCAGGCCTATCCTGGGTCATGGCTTTGGGGGAAGACTGGCATGAACTAGGCAGCATTCAGGGGGTGGGCAGCTGTCAGAGGAGAGTCTTCCAGCTAAACTGGGCCCTATCCTTCTCAGAACAAACTGAACATTACTGGCAATAAGCTGGACATCACTGGCATCTTTCTTTTTTTATATGCAATAGTTTTATTCATGCATTTGTTCTTGTTAGGTGTTTTAAAATTGGCTCTCACTCATGTCAACCCCAGAGGTAACAGAAGAAAACACTGCCTGGCTCTATGAGTTCCACATAATTGTGCTTATGTTTAAGCTCATAGCTGAAATGCAGTAAAACCATTAGTTAAGCCCATTGCTAATCCTTTTCTTTTTGTTGAACATATACTTTACCGAGAATGGGGTCCTATTCTAAAGGGTATCTTCCTGATGACACATCCAAAGCAGCTTGGTGAAAAGTCTTTAACAATCTTCACTTCTTAAGAACATTCTTGTTGCACTTTCTCCAACACAGATTTGTTTGCTCTTCTTCTTCACATCATACTTCAAAGCTATTTTTCCATAATACCATAACTCAAAGTGCTAACTCTCTGCTGGTCTTTCCTTTTCAATGTTCATCGGTCATACTTATATGAGGACACTGAAAAACAAGGCTTTAGTCAAGAACAGTTTAGTAGCATCTTTGATCTTTAATACTCTAAAGAGGTCTTGGACAGAAAATTTGCTCAATAGACTATGTTGTTGCATTTCTTGAGTGCTATTTCAAGGAACATTGCTTATATATCTAAATGAAATCAATGCTTAACAACTTTATCCTTTTTCTCGTGATGTTTATTGGTCCATCTTAGAGAATTTTTATTTTCTTCACATTAAGTTGAAATCATATTGAAAACTATCATCTTTTATCTTCATCAATAAGTGATATTTTTTCTTTTGGATTTGAAGAAGCAAGTTTGTGTCATCTACTTGTTAATGGTCACCTCTCCCACCCTAATGTATTCTTCTTCAGTTAGACCAAATTCCCAGATAATCTACTCTGAATAAACACCAAACAATTAAAGTAATATAAATTGCTAACATGCACTGTACTGGTTTAAAAACGATGCTTTATCCCCTTGTTCTGTTCAAAAGGTTTTCTCTTGGTCTATGTATAGGCTCCATATGAGCAAAATCCACTATTCTCAAATTCCCATTCTTCACAATGTTACTCATGGATTTTATGATTTACATTATGACATGATTTTGCACCATCAATAAAACACACACACACACATTGTTGGCATTCCCTGTTTGAACCAAAGTCCATCTGATGACAGCAATGACACCCTTTGTGCCAGGTCCTCTGGAGATTCAGTTTGAGTTTCCAGCAACTCCTGGATTATGTACTGCAGATCATTTACTATTTGGTAGGTAACAATTTTACTTTGGTGAGGAATGCCCTTGGTGAACATAGTTTTTTTTAAGTGTAAGGGGTTCCATATCTGGATTTTTGACTTTTTCTGCTTATGTTTTTGTTTTTAGACATTAGACAATCCACTCATTAGACAATCCACTTTTCATAAGCCAGGTCCAACAGCAGCATCCCTGCACTTTCTTCTAAGAATTAGTGAATTTATTTTAGTGTACAGTGTAAAAGCATGCATCCTGTTTTATTTTTAATGCCTACAGTAAGCTGATATTTTTAATCCAATTATGATAATACTCATATTATTAAGGTTTTCATGTGCTAGGAGACTTGGTAACACAGTGATTACATATTGGACTACTAACCATGAGGTCAGTGGTTTGAGACTGGCAGTTAACACTGCAGGGGACCAATGAGACATTCTATTCCTCTAAAGAGTTACAGACTTGCAAAGTCACAGGAGGCATTTCTACCCTGTCATAGGGCATCACTATATGTCATAAATGATTTGATTGGAAGGAGTTTACACCACCAATGTATGATCACTTGCCTCGTTTTCTGGTTGTGTCTCCAGCTTCCAATCCTTTCCTAACCTGTTTGAAATTTGCCTATGATCTCAGTTGGTTGATTTTTTTCAAAGGCATGTGTACCTGACCAGTGTCATTTTCTCCCTTATAGACTTCTATGTAATTAGGCTGATGTGCCAGGGAGGGTTCTCTTAGAGAAATAAAATTCAGGACACTAGTAATTCTTTTTCTATATTTATATATTGAGAAAGGTATATACGATAAGAAGAAAAAGTTAACTATAAAGCAATACAAATTGCTTGGTGCAACTCACTTGTGTGAGGCAACTAGAAGACTGGCAGTCCTTCAAGTCTTGAGGGCCGCTAAGTAATCCTCTGTAGAGCAATCCAGGCTATCTGGTTACAGGCAGCAAATGGCAGAGCAGGTCTCCAACAGTCAGCCAGATGACAGAGTCCAACAGTCTCCAGCTCAAGAGATGATTAATCACAGGCAACACAGAATGGCAGCGTTTGGGAGGTTGGTGTAGCCGGTGGAGAAACCACACGGCTTTACCCTGATGGAGCCGGACCTCTGAGGCTGGGGCAGCCACATGGAGGCCTCTTCCACCGATAAGTTGCTTCTACCATCATGGGATGCTGTTGATGGACCCTGAGCCCTGGAAGTGAGGAGACATGGGGAGACCCCTGTTGGTGCCGGGACTCTGTAGCCACTGACCTGTGACTTCGTGAGTCAGGAGGAGACTTTATGGACCGATTTCGGGCATATGGGTTAATATCTGACTTGTGATTTTGAGCTGGACTGGGCGGGATGTTTTCTCAATGTCCTGTTCTCTTTGAATATAAACCCATTCCTTATATCCATATGTGTGGCTTTGAAATTTGTTCCTCTAGTCCACCTGGACTGACACAGCTGAAAATTGAGTTATAGGGATGAGTTCAATGTCTGACGACTAGGAGTCATTGCCTTTGGGCTTCTACTGGTCTTTCTAGCAACAGATAGCATTTCAAGTGCTTTCTGCACTGTTTGAATGATGTTACCATTTAAGCAGTAGTCTTTGAGTGGTCCAGTCTCCAGCACCCTCATCAACATTTCCTGTTGCCTGTTTTTGTGATCTTTACTACGAAGGTCTCTTTTGTTTAAATGTTTGTTCATGTTTCTTTCCCCATTTCTGAGTTATTTATTTGCTTTCTTCATCATTGAGTTATTTCCCAGGGAGAGAGAAAATGGCCCTTTCTTAGGTGTTTCAGGATAGAGAATCAAATGATTTTTCTAGGTCATCCATCAATCAGAAATGTAATCACTACATATTTTTCAAGTGATGTGCACTCTTGTGCAGATCATCACTTTAGTAATATAGCACAGATTTTTAAATTTAGCACATGGTGGTCACAATAAGGAAGGAGATCTTCTAACTTTCTGCATGTATGTATGGCTCTTTGACTACTTTCTGCCCAATGGGTTATTCAGCATAGAGTAGTGACCACAAGCAATGGACAATATTGTTAAATGGTGGAGGTTTTCTTTTGTTCACGGCATCTTCAGGCTGACTAAAAAGTAGTTTCACTAGCTGGGTCCCATTGAGAACCCATGATGACCCATTAGGCCTCCTTGAAAATGGTAGCTACTGACCGACAAAACATACAGCGTTCCTAGAATTTTTTAACATTGTTCCCCACTCCCCCATCATGATCCAATTCTACCTTACAAATCCAGCTAGATCAGAGCATGTAACTGGGTGCAGAGAAGAACTCTCAGAACAGGGAATCCTGTACAGATAAACCCTATAGGAACAATCCAGCAATACCGTGATGGTAGGCAGAAGGTAGATAGAGAAAGAGGGAACTGATCCCAATGATCAATGTATAACCACCACTGTTCCCAACAGACAACAGAAAAGTGGGTGAAGGGAGACAGTGACCCATGTAAGATAGGAAAATAATAATTTGTAAATTTTCAAGGGCTGATGAGGGAGGGAAAAATGGGAGAGGAAGGAAAAAAATGAGGAGCTAATACCAAGGGTTCAAGTAGAAAGAAAACGTTTTGAAAAGGATGATAGGAACATATGTATCAATGTCCATGACACATTGGATGTATGGGTTATTGTAAAAGCTGTAAGAGTCCCCAATAAAATGATTTTAAAAAGAAAGAAAGTGAGAAAAATAAAATGATAGCTACTGTCAGCTAGAAGAACAATTTCATATTTTATAAGATGATTTTTTTAAATTCTCTTTTTTAAAGTGAAAAGGAGGGGATGAAAAGGTGAGGGTGTTAATGTAATGGGAATGGGGCATAATAAAATAGGGAGATCACTCCAACTATAAGATCTGCAAGAGTCTTAAAGAGTTAGTGAAAATGCATTGCTTTGAAATAGATGCTGATGAGACAGGCCAGTGAGGTGCAGTGAAATGGCGATGAAGCATACAACTTTCCTCTAGTTCCTGAAGGCTTCCTCCCACCAACTATCATGGTCCCAATTCTACCTTACAAATCTAGCTGGACTGGAGGAGGTACACTGGTAGAAATGGGAAACGGAAATGCAGGGAACCCAGGACAGATGAACCCCTTGGGGCCAGTAGTAGGAGTGGAGCTACTGGATGGGTGGAGGAAGAGTGGGATAGAGAGTGGGTGCCAACTTAGGGGGTCTACATATAACCTCCTACCAGGAGGAATAGACATTGGTAAAGAGGGTGAGGGGAGACATCAGATAGTGTAAGTTATGACAAAACAATAATAATTTATAGAATATTGAGGGCTTGTGGGGTATTGGGGAGCAAGGATGGAGGGGAAGGAATGGGAGGCTGATGTCAGGGGCTCAGGTGGAAAGGTGGAGGTTTGGAGAATGATGATAGTAGCAGGCATGCGAAGAAGCGTGGCACAATATATGTATTTATGTATTGTGAGACATGATGTATGAACCCCCAATAAAGTGATTAAAAAAAACAGATACTTACAAAAAACAACTAGCATATCACAAAACAAGGGAGTAGAATAAGCAAGTGATATTATCTGATATTAAATTAGAATGCTTTAGACTGAGAACAACCTACTGACTGTAAAGGATCCAAAACAAAGTACAGTATGTTGGCTTGGGTTTAGTGTAGGAAGAAGAAAAGCTCAAAGTGTGGCAAGTAACATTTTGCCCCTGATTCATCAGTGGGGACAAGAAAGCCATTATCCATTTATGAGGCAAGGACTGGGGATTTAGAGGATTGGTTTCTGTCTTCACTTAATGGTCCTTGGATGACATTAGCCATTTGTGCTCAACTGCTAAGTGAAATGCAATGACAGTAGAAAAGAATGGGAAAAAATGGTGATGATAATGAAGTATGGTGCTGGTGAAGAATATTAAATATACCACAGATTGCCATAAGAACTAAGTCATTTGTTTTGGATGACATACAATTAGCCTGCTTCTCAGAAGCAAGAGTGGTGAGACTTTGGTTGATATACTTTGGAGATGTTATCCAGGAGTGTTCCTGGGAAAGGATAGAGAGTTGGTGGAAAAGAGGAAGACCCTCAATGAACTGGATTGACACATGGCTGCAATATGGGCTCAAACAAAGAAACCAGTATCGAGTGACACCAGGCTGGCAACAGTTGTCCTCTTATACGTGTTATTGTTGTTAGGGGGCATTGGGTTGGTTCTGACTCAGTGTGACCCTATCTACAGCAGAATAAGAGAGCAATCAGCCCTGCACCATCCTCACACTTGTTCTTAGGCTTAAGCCTGTTGCTGCAGCCACCGTGTCAATCAATTTTGTCAAGGGTCTTCCATTGACTTGCTTGTTGGCTTGTTTGCTGTTCTTCTTCTTTACCAATGTCCTTTCTTAGGGACCGATCTCTTGTGAAACATGCTTCTTGCACATGAGTTGGAACTGAGTTAACAGCACCTAGCAATAAAAGCAATAACTAAGTGAAAGGCAATTAGGACCCACCCAGTGATGCTGCCGCAGAAATGCTAGGCAATCTGCCTCCTTTACTGTGCCTTCAAGAAAACACTGTAGGACTGGGCTCTCTGTAACACATGGGGAAACCAAGACATGGAAACAACTTGAAGCCACCCGGTGGCCCATCTGTTAGCTTTTGGGAAATTGTCTTATCAAAGTTATATGAGAAGTGAGTTCCAGAGGTTTTCCTAAACACAGAGGGCAGGTATATTTCTTAAATAATTACCAAGTTCTAGTAAACTCTATATTAATACTACTAGAGGTGATGCCACAAGATAGGAGGGATATGAGTCCTGGGGATGGTAGAAGCACCGTAACAGATTTTCTTAAACTTCAAATCTTAAGAAAGACACCTCACTCTTTAAACCTAGTGCATTTTGGCTTTTCTGTCCCTAATAGCCTAACTAAATCAAAACTGATAAAAGACCAGATGGCATCTGGATTTCACATTTCAATGAAATCTAAGATCAAATCATGATACATAGATCAAGAAAAGAGAAAAGTACTAGAATTGTTATACTGGAAAAATCATTCATCAAATACTGCAGTTCTGAGATTATCTATCTTAAAAGAAATAAATTTGGAGGTCCACATTAATACAAAGAGAAATGCAAAATCAGGAATAGTGTGTAGGGAAGTGGAACATCAAGATAGATGATAGATAGATAGATAGATAGATAGATAGATAGATAGATAGATATAGATATTTCCTTTTCTTGCCTGCATGGCTTACTGAAGTAATCCATGAAGAGCTAACTCTCTACCTATCTAAAGAGCAGCTCTGGTGGCACAGTAATTGAGTGCTCAGTTGTTTGAGCCCACCAGTTATTCCATGGAAAGTAGATGATCTAGTCTGCTTTTATAAAGATTATAGCCTTGGAAACCCTAAAGAAACTCACTTTGTCTTATGGGGCTATGATGAGTCAGAATCAACTTGATGGGACTAGGTGTCTTTTTGGAATTGCATCTAGCTAATCAAGGACAAGTGGCATCCTAATGTATTAGTGGGTTAAATATTGGACAGTTAAAGACAAGATCAAACTAGAAGGACTAAATTCACTGCTATGGAGCTTATTCCAACACATAGTGACCTTAGACCACAGAGTACAAATTTTGGTGTGGAGTTCCAAGACTGTAAACATTTGCCTGAGTAGAAAATCTCATTTTTATTCATGAGAGCAGTTGATTATTTCAAACTGCTATAGTACCCTAATCTGTGACCCACTAGAGTGCCAGAACTCACTAAGGTAGGTGAATCAAACCTACCAGCCATTCTGCAAGATAGAATGAAGCTGTCTGCCCCCACAAAGATTTAAAAAGTCTCAGAAAACCTAAAGAGAGTTGCTATGAGTTGAACCTGACTAAATAGCAGTGAATTTTGATTTGAACATGGGGACTGAAATACCCCTGGTAGTACAGTAATCAAGCACTCAGCTAGTAACCGTAAGATTGTCAGATTAAGTCCACAGTTGCTCCATGTAAGAAAGATATGCCAGACTAATCCAGTAAAGACTGCAGCTTCAGAAGCCCTATGGGAAGTTCTCCTCTTCCCTGACTTGAAATCTGAAGAGAGGCAAGGGATTTTGGCCCAGATGAAAGGAGGTTTCTGGTCAGGGGGATTTTCTGATTATAGGAAGGCATATGTAGTGCCCCGACTGGGCAAATATTGAAAGTAGCAATGAAAGGCATATACTAGGAGCTTCTGAGAAGCTAGACATGTTCTCTTCTCTCTGCAGAGGTCTCTAATCATGGCTGTTACTCAGTGCTGCCTTATTAACTTTCTGTTGCAACCTTTTCTTTAGGAGCGCTCCTTCTTGCCATAAAAACTCTTTGCATACGACAACCAGAGAGCACTTATAGTAATATCTGCTCAAATATAGAAAAACTATGATTTTTTGAGCTTCAAATTCTGTCCCCTAACTTTTCAGTCCTTGAAGTGTATTTGTAATATTTGTCCATTGGCTCAACGTACCCCAACTTCAGATGAAATGAGCCTTACCCCCTTATCTGGGCTGCAGCCACAATGGAGTTGTGGCTTACTGATTCTGGATTCTCCTTCGACCAAGGTGCAATAGGAATTCTGATACATGATGACCAAGTTTCAGGGGATAGGTGGCCAAAGAATGCACAGTGACACTACAATTGAAAACCTAACACAACATTTTAAGAGGCAAAGGATGTATAATTCCAGAAATCCTGTGAGATGTACAATGAGAAAAGCAAATTGAATGTGCTAAGTGTATGAACAGAGAGATTGGTTTAGAATATGAACAATATCAGAGAAACAAAGGTAAGCAGTTTACACTTGGTGCCAATACAAACAAACAAATTCACTACCACCGAGTTCATGTCTACTCTTGATGACCCTGTAGGACAGGGTGGAACTGCCATTGTGAGCTGTGGACACTGTAACTCTTTTGCCAAAGATGGTAGAAATACCATCTTTCTCCAGCAGAATGGATAGTGGTTTCAAATTGGTATCCTTGCAATTTCCCAAGGTGATGCTAGTCACACAATGTAACTTTAATGCTTTCCTTCCCTCCCTTCTTAATATTCTCATTCACATTCTAGTATTTTTCCTCATCTCCTAGAGCAAGAAGTTAGCCTTGAAACTTTGCCCTACCTCTGCTTCTAGAAGAACTCAAAAGATGTCATTTTACACATGCATGCACTTCCCCATGTTAGGGCATCTATCAGTCCCTGCTGTGGATTTTCCAGATGGCACTCAGGTCTGGACTTACCAGGTGTTTAAATAACCGCACTTTGAACTTGAAATATATATATATATATATATATATATATATATATATATATATGTTTTTTTTAATGCTGGTTTGGTTCATTCGCAAAATTCCAAGTAGCTCAAAGTATAAGCCTACTAGTGCATCTAAGCATCTATTTTTTGACCTTTGGAAAATTAAATGAGCCTAGTTTTTAGTTATCCATGTCTTTAAATAAATTGACTGAAAGTACAATAAAATTGGCATGCCAAGGGGATCACATCCAGGCTTGAATGTCAACTTAGCATTTTCACCATGTTTGATAGAAGTAATCTATTCTGTCCCCCCACCCCCAACCCCCCACCCCCGCCAAAACAAAACAAAAAACAGCAGATTCTTTTTCTGGGTAATTTCTGTATGAACATTTGATTCCATGATTCTGAATCTAATCCTTGCATTTTGGGTAGCAAGTCAAATCCATGTAAAGTTGTTTTGAGTCTCTTTTTCAAATATTTGTCATTTTTAAATAGCGGAAGCATACATTCCATAGGGGATGTTTAATTCAACATTAGGCCACAGTCAGAAGAGGATCATAACTGAGGGAAAGCAAAGGATGTCAAAAAGATGGTTCTTTGTGATGGCAGTTAGATGTTATGTCAAGTTGCACTGTCGGTCGGGTGGTGGCCTAGGGATGTCTGCATGGGGATGTGGGGAAAAACTGGGAACTTTTTTCTTTCTGTTTCTTTCCTTCCTGCTTGCTGGGATTCTGTGCCATTCAACCTTGAGAGCTGTCAATTCCCTGCTGTATGTCTGCTGACCTTAGATCCAAGGGACTCTGCGCCCACGGCCTGCCCTCTCCCTTCTTGCTTCACTTTTGTTAGTCAGAGACCTGCAACTACATGAGTCTAATGCAATCAGCCGTTGGGCTTGAGGTCTCAGACCCTTTGTCCAGGGAGACATAGATGCCAAAAGGCATAATGTTCTGCCTCTCATTTTGGCAAGGAGTGACTGGAGTCCTGAAAGCCCCTGTAAGGTAAACCAGGAGCTGCTGGCTCCTGCCTTAAACAGAGTTTCTCTAAGAAACCAAATCAAGGGAGGATTTCAAGGTTTTGGATTTTAAAGAACTGACTCACACAATTTATCTGGCAAGTCTCAAACCCTTAGGGCAGACAGCGATGTGCAAATCCCTGTAGGATTTTTCTTACCGCTTTGAGGAAGAGTTGAAAAGTGATTTCTTTTCTGGAATCCTCAACTTTTGCTCAATGCTCTTTTGAATTTATACGAAGAAACCTATACTCATTACGGACGGTGTGCTCTTGTATTTAAAATCAACTGATAACCAAGACTAATCGTGGTGACAGAGAATCTTTACAGCAAGAAATAACTGTGTACCACAGCCGAGGCACATGAACACACATTACGAACCATCACAGCTCGTAAAATTCCTACCCTTGGTGTTCTTCTGATTGTTTAATCTTGCGCCAGTTAGGAAAGGAACTTCCTAAACAGTCTAACCCCCAAAACAGGTGATTTCAAGGTAAGAAGATGATCTTTCATAGGCCTAATAGGCCTTTAATAGACTTTAATAACCAAATCAGGTGAACCCTTAAAAGAGGATGGCATCTCCCTGGCCAGAGAAAAGAAAGAAAGGAGACGTGAAGAATTCAATTTAAGAGATATACAATGTTTCTGGTTTGAAGAGGGAGGGGCCATATATTCTAGGGCCTATCAAAGCTTATAGCAGCCATGCAACAAGAGCCATCAATCCTCAAGACTTTTCTTAGGCGCAAAAGTTGTTTTAAACAGGCACAAAGAGACAGTTTGTCAGAAAGCGAGATTAAAAAGAATGCATCCCCATGACAGTCACTGCTCCTGGGCCGGTAAAGCCTGCTTTGCTTTGTGTTCTCCAGAGAGTTTATCTGTGAGCTACTAATTTGGCTTCACTGGTAAGGAATACAGAATGGCATAATTCTGTAGGGCCAGGGCCTGGCACAAGGTGTTTTAAAGTTGGAATACGAAAGCTTCCCCTCTCTGACTGGGGGCCCTTGGAGATATATTACTCCACACCACTGACGTTCAGACTTTGGTTTTTAAATAAATAAGCTGTACTTAAGGTCTTGAAAATTTACATATTATCCATATACAGTCATGTTTGGCACTACTGGAATGCAAGTGGATGTCTAATTTTATAGAGCCCAAATTTGTAATAGCTCCCATCTTAAAAAGAATATAATTATCTTATTGGGGTCAACATAGACATATGTAGATAGGACTATATTGTAAACCATTTCCTATTTCAACATTCTTCATCCACACACTTTTGTGGTCCTCATCATGATCATCACTCAAAGAAAATTAATTCACTACTAAGGGAATACTGAACTTCTATTAAAGGTGGTAGTGGGAGGCCCAGCCTTGCTCCTGGAGAGCTGCTGCTGGATTTGAACTGGCAAGCCAGGACAGTGGGCCGCAATCTCGCACTCAGCCACCATGCCATGGGGGCTCAGTCCCACTTTAAAGTTTTAACAAGACTTCCTGTCATGTACTTGGGACATGTCATGAATGTCCCTGGAGCAGGACATGATGCTTGGCAAAATGGAAGAAGACGCTCTGGGAGAGGGATTCACGGAGTGGCTACCACAATGGGCTTCAACATAAGAACAGTTGTGAAGATGGTGCAGAACGGGGTGTGATTTCACTTTGTGATAGACAGAGTCACTATGAGATGGCAATAACTCGATGGCACTTCACCACCACGACAAAGAGTCTCGTAACACTTCCGTTCATCAGGATTCATGGGGTGGCACAGAACGAAACAGAATGCACCTGCATCCCTTCATCACAGGATCGTTCAAGGACCACTAACAACAATGAAGATGTGACGGAGGCATCTGTAAAGGACTTCATCGATGAAAAATTGCGTTTTTTAAAAGATTTTCAGATAACTGCCTCCAGAAATAGTGCACGATATGTAGCCCATAAATAACATAGAGATGACAAGAAAGGGATTTTTGTATGTCACGCAATGCAGGTAGCCTATTCTGGATACACTCCAAAGAAACAGCATTCAACAACTGAAACCCAAGGACAGCCCCAGCAGGAACTGCTCCGTCTCTCCTCGACCTTTCCACTTAACATTCATAATCTTTAAATGCACTGCTTCCAGCAGACACATCTTCTAACGCAAAGGTCAACATGAAATAGTAATCTCAAGTAGCAGCTCAAAATGGCCTTTTGCGATTTAGCATAATTGCTAGCTTAAATGATTGTATAGTACATTATCATCTTTGATAAGTATAATGTGTCTTTCATTTCTCTCTTTTTCTAATTATTTTTCTAACATGGTGCTACTTTCCAATAACTGAGGCTTACTTGTATGTAGAGCAGCCTGACATTTGTTTCTAAATACTTTGATATCTGCATCCAGGTATAATCCTAAGGCTCAAAAATCTTTCTTGATAATGATCCTTGATTTCAAAAAATACTTTCATGAGTTCACACATTTTTATTTGCTCATTTTTTCACTGTTACCCTAAGTCCCCTATTCAACCAATACCAGCAGTCTTTCATGTGCTAAAACAATATGGTTTCAGCCTTGAACGAGATCAGATCCATTTCTGATGGGAATTTAGAGTGAATTACAAAAGTAGCCAGCTCGCCAAGAGCTTCCATGGGTCTCATTTCTTCAAAAAGAAAGAAGCACTAAACCCTATCTCAAAAGTTGTCATATACAGGAAAAGTTTTCTGAATGATGCATGGACAATGGCACTGGCATAATCTTAAAAATGCAAAAGAGGCATAGGGGAAAAGTCACTGTTTACATACATTCCCAAGGTGAGGTCTAGGTATGATGGCAGGACCTGACCCAATCCCAATACAGCAATACACAAGACAACCAATTTAAAAAAGGAGGGCGAAAGAAAGAGGGAGTGGGAAATGACATGGGGAACAGGGGAACAATACTCTAACACATACAGGGGAGAGTGTTGTTTATATCAGCACAGTAGAGGGAGAGAGGGACAAGACTTCAACCAAATGCACCCAGGCATGAATGCAACATGCCCTCATGAAGCAAGGAACCAATAGAGATTGCAGGGCCTACCCCAATCCCAACTATATGGACACCTCTCCCCATTCCTTCCCACAGAAGAATTCACTTCAGAACACAGCACTGAAACTACAGCTCAGGGAGAGTGATGCACCTGATCACAGTACACAGAATCAAACACAGAGGGAAGGAGAGGGAGTGGAATACATGCAGGCACACCAAGCCCCGTGGACAATATTCCTGTTCAGAGCAGTCAATGGACAAATAGGGTCAGTTCTACCACAAAACAAGATAACACTCACTGACCCATATTGCTATGAGGGACAATACTAGATGCAGTCTGGGAATTTTGCCTGATCTGACAAACATCCCCCCGACACACCCTGACACACACACACACCAGGAGGCTCTGCTAACGGTGTGCAACTGAGCAGGAAGGGGATGGCATGAACTCCCCTGGGAATACCAAATGCAGACTTTGGAGCCAGGGTACAGCACCCATCAGACACATCTGGAAAACCTGTTTAATAGACAACAAACAGACCTAAAGCTATTAATAGACTTCTCTTCATTTGTCAATGTGTGGGGTTTTTTAAATCATTTTATTGGGGGGCTCGTACAACTCATCACAATCAATTCATACATCTATTGCATGCAAACCATATTTGTGCATTAGTTGTCATCATTGTTCTCAAAATATTTTCTTTCTACTCAAGTCCTTGGTATTAGCACCTCATATTTCCCCTGCTCAATGTTTTTTTTTTTGTTGCTGTTGTTTTCTTTTGTTTTTCTTTGTCATATTTTTATGGTTATTCTTGTTTCTGCGTGTCTAAGTAGATAAGATAATCAGGATAAACAATCCATAGGAGAAAACAACAATGGTGCCAATGTTTCTGAGGTGACGTAGGAGATGGGGAGTGAGGGGTGAGGGAGTGGGTGTTAACAAACCCAGGCACAAGGGAACAACAGGTGATCTAAAATCTATGGTGAGGAGATGTGTGGCAGGGCTTGATCAAGGGCAATGTAGCCTAAAGGAATTACGGAAACCTGAATGAGGCCATACTCACAGGAACAGTTCTCCTCTGCCCCACAGAGTCAGTATGCGTCAGCATTGACTTGATGACAGTTAGTTTGGAGTTATTGGAGTACTTTGTGTTTAGGTTCTAATATGCGTTGCAATGGCAACAAAAGAACGCATGGACAAAATATAGGAAAAAAAATCCTTATTAAGGACCATAACAAGGATTATCACTTATTAAGGATTATATCAAGTTATAATGCCAGTAAGAAATGCTCAAGGTTGAGTTATTTATCAGGACATGAGACAACGTGCTTACCTGTCTGCTAACAAATGGCCAAAGGGCAAACCACTCCACTGGAACCCCCAGTCCATAAGCATGTAGCTCAAGCTCCAATGTTCAGCAAACCTAGCTCCCTTCCAGGAAGCCTCAGTCCCAATGCACTCAGACCCACTTCTATGAGGCAGCAAGTCCATGTTCCCCAAATAAGTGCCCAGAATCCCTCCAGCCTGCAAGCCTGTACAATGAACTGTGCTCAGTTTCACTTGCTCACGGGAAGCACCTGGCTCTGACCCCGGCTGGGGCTTCTGTTCCTCTGATGGAAATGCTGACGTCTGCATCCAGGACGTTGTCTGCGCCCACACCTCAGGTCTAAAGGATGAGCTTTGCTCCTGGTTCTTGCTGGTAAGGAGATCTTTCCTCCAACTTCTCAAGGGGCTCATTTTGTACCCAGCAGGATGCCACTCTGGGATGCGTACTCTAAATTACTCACAGGTGGTTTCTGTCAATATATTTCCTCCTGCCTATTTAGCAGACCCACACAAGGAAAAGTCCATTGGCTGCAGTTAGAGACCCAGGTGGTAGGGTGGTTATGCTTATGCTGCTAACTGCAAGATGAGCGCTTGGAAACCACTAGATGCGCCACAAAGAAAGCTGGGACTTTTCTCCTTCCCTCTAGAGTTTCAAAAACTCACAGAAGCAGCTCTACCTACCCTATAATGTCACCATGGGTCAGAGTTTGTACAATGGCAGTGAGAGAGACATTGACTAAAAGAGCCCCAGGAAATAACTCACTACCTCTGTTGGTGTAATTTTACTTTGAGCAGTGATGTTTTAAGCTAAGAACACAGGGGTTTATGTTAGAAGCTTTGCGAGTCATTGGTTGTATAATAGAAGCCTATACACCACTTTAAAAATACTTTTATTGGCATACAATTGAAATTCACATAATTTAATAATCTAATCATAATGAAAAAGTGGGGCAAACCTTACCATTAGCAATTTCAGAACACTTTATTCTTTCTCATGCTAGTTGTCACCTCCCCACTTGTCCTCAACTTTCCCAGCAACTATTAAGCCATTTATTGTCTCTATATATTTACTCTCTTAGATTATATAAACAGATTATTATATGGAAACAAAATAGTAACAACATCAAAAAAAAAACTACTATGACTAAACAAAACCGAGACAATCCTCAGTAGAAAAGAAAAAAAAAATTAGAAGCTGAAACAACGTTAGAATGGAACTGAAGGGAGATCAGGTGATGATATGTTGTCTTTTAATCTAAGTACTTCTGCCATAATGAACTTTACAGTGCTCTGTGTCTGGTAGATGTGCACATCCCTGGACTAGGGTGAGACAGATTCAGCAGAGTCCTTAATCCACCTAGAGACCCTGCATTTTGGGTTTCCACAGTCATCCAAAGTCTTTACTAAACTTTGTAAGGTTTAGTTTGCAATTTAGTGTTCACAATTAAGCCTCTCCTATTACCCCCACATTCAGATTCCCATGCCATCAGTCTTGGATAACACAGGCTGGTGTACTTCCGTGTGGACTTAGTTGATGACTCACTAAAGGAGGAACTCCACAGGGCATCAGAATACATAAAAAGTAGTATTTTATCTGAACGCAAGATCCATTGTTTTAAATTGCAGTCAAATCGATGTGGGCTCATGGTTCACATTTACCTGCTGGTGACCCCATATGTGCACAGTCCATCTTCTCCCTAGATCCTCTGGGCTATGACCTTTGGGAGGTAGGTTGTCCATTGTCTGCTGCCCCAACATTGGGTGGATTGGAACAACCTAACTTTTAGTTAGCTGTCCAGGACTTAACCATTTGTGCTGTCCACGAACTCTCAAGAAGCAAAAGTACACAGATGCTAAATGAAAATTTCATGGCTTTCCAGAATAGGAGTGAAGTTTTAGCAAATAATTATTTAAGCTGTATTCTATTCTTAATAATTATTAAACTGTATTCTAATTCTCATCCATGAAGGAGAAAATTCCTTCCCCAGTGAAGACCGTATGGGATTGTTGGTTACATGAAGAAGATTTAGGGCTCAGCCCTGGTGGCATAGTGGTTGTGCGCAGGACTGTGGCCCACTGGGACGGAGGTTCAATTCCAGCAGTGGGGCTGGGCCTCCTACTCCCACCACCGGAGAGCAATGATGCCCAACAAAAAACAAAAAACAAAAAACAAAGATTTAATCTTTGGTAAATTCAGCTACCAAAAAAAAAAACAAAAAACAGCTGTTCCAGAGATAGTTTTATCTTAATACACATCTCAAATTTTCTGAAGCATCATCCATCAATTAATTGAAAACTATTGAGCTGCAACAATAATAATAATGGCAATAAATACACAATTATTCTCCCTGTGCCTTGCCCTACCCCTTGAATATCTTATACAGTGTACCTACACATTTATATTTGTACACTGTTTTACAAATGACTTTTATGGAAATCTCTGCCCTTGCACCAATCCCATTGCTTGTGTAACTAGTGTCCTATCACTTAGATGCTATCTCTGTAGGAGTCAGCATTCCATGTATTGCAGCCTGAAGCTAGTCTGTACTTGTATAATTGCCTTTTAAAACAATGTTTTGAATCTATGACATTATCAATAAAATTACTTTATGCCTCTGGGGATAATTTATAATGTTCTCTATCATAAAATGTTCTTAACAACCTAGAAATGAACCAAAGACATATCTTAACTATAGATATAGGAATGGATTCTGGACTCATACTTGATTCTAGCTACAATGCAATTTTAAAAAATAGACATGATAGCATGGCCCTGCTCAATGCTCACCCTTATGCAGAGATCATGGAGATATGGGTGCTGTCACAAAATGTGGTGAAGAAGCCAGATGGTGCCCAGCTATCTGAAAGAATGGCACCTTAAAACAATGGTTATGTTGAGGCTATTTGTACACATACTAAACAAGGTACCTGCATTTTTATACATGTGTTTGCACATTGATCCATACATATTCACATACAATTATACATTTCATCCTCAGAATAAATCTATGCAAATATAATGTTATCAGAAATGAGAAAACCAAGGCACAGAGGAGAGTAAGTAGCTCACTGAATATTAGGCTGCTCTTTAGTAGATCAGTTGAATATCCTGTTCTGTAGTTGCAAAGCCTCTTTTGAATATATTATCTGCTATTGAAGACATCACTAGTAACCTGATTTCATCCATGGAACTGATTCTTCATATGTCTCTGTACACATGTCTCTTGCATGCGACCTCGTAGTGCTTTATCACTGAGAGGGTGAAAACAGCGTTTTTGGTTTTTTTTGAACTCTAGCTTCAGTCTTGTGGTTTACTTTGGCCCCCGGTTTTATTTATTTGTTTGATTGATTTTTATTTGGGAATGCACACTGATTTCTCCCCACCTCCCTCAAAATGTAATGAACCTGGAGGCTGCTGAGCATTGGCCCAACTGGACTTGTTCTTTCCTCCCACCTTGTGCCATGTACTTGGAAACATCTCCAGGTTTGCCCAGTAGAGGATGGAACTCATGAAACAGTCCCCGTGTTCCAGTCTTTTCATCCAGAGACATCCTAGATCACCTACCTGCCTAGTAACCAAAAGCCCAGAGCAGCAGAACTTCCCAGACTGCTGAAAGCTGATCATGATATATTAGGGAACCCAGCAGAGATCAGATAACCTCTGTAGACTTGTGATCTACAACAATGTTGCAAGTCAGTGGGCGCTTGGTATTAGTGAGTGACAGTTATGTGGAAATGTACATGATAAACACAAGCCAAGTTACAACCAACAATTGCATTCAACATGAATGCCATGATAGGACATAATGCATGCCTAGAGGGAAAAGAGTAGAGATGTGAAGGACAGAAAGCATATCACAAAAGAGAACACAACTCCCCCAAACTGGAGGCATGCTCCACATGAGCACAATGATGGGTTGTGCAGCTACCATTCTGCTCAGAATTGTTATGTCCCACACAGTTGCATGCCTTGGGATTTTGAAGGAAACAAGTAAATGTCTTTCTAGTACTCTCTATTTTCAGCCAAGTTCTATATAAAAGATGATATCAAAGCTAATGTCAGTTGTTCTAAATGCTCGTCGGAATCTTTCCAGACACTTTTGAAGCTCCTATAAAATGTTGTTGGATGATAGTCAGTACATGTTTACTTGCATACGATCTCATACGATCTCATTGTATAATTTGTGCATTTTGTTGGGTCTCCTTTCTTTGGGATGGGTATAAATGTGAATCTCTTTCAGTCTGTTTGCCAAATAGGTGTCTTCCAAATTTCCTGTTATAGATTAATGAATATTTCTAAGGCATCATCAATTGTTGAAACATTTTCATTAGTATTGCATTGATTCCTAGAGCCTTGTTTTGAACTAATTCCTTTGGTGCCATTTGGACTCCTTCCTTCAGTATCATTAATTCTTCATCTGCTATCTCTTGAAATGACTGGATGTTGACTAGCCATTTTTGGTACACTAATTACTTGCTTTATTTCCAGTTTATTTTTATCCTTCCCACATTATTCAATAATTTGGCCATAGAATATTTCCAAATTGGAACTTATGGCTTGGCATTTTTCTTTATTCCTTTCAACAAAATATACTAAGTGTGTTCTTTTTCATTTTATAACTCTCGGGTTTTGCACATTTCATGATGTTTGAATTTGTTTTCCCAAACTGCACTTTGACATTTCTTTTCATCCCTTTGATTTAATCACTTCTTCCATTTGATTTAACTATACTACCATGAAGAGTGTCAGAATTTTATGACTTCCTATTTGAGCTTTCCTTTTCTTCCTGTATGTTTTATGACCTGATGTTCTTGATGTTCTCCCACAGAACTTCAGATCTTCTGTCATTGGTGCTTAATGCCAAAAATGTGTTTTTGAAATTCTCTTGAATTCAGGTGGAATAGACTCAAGGTCAAAATTTTACTCTCTTGATCTTGTTTTCATTTTCTTCAACCTCAACATGAACATATATATGTCAGCTAGCAGTTCACAATCAGCCCCTAGCCTGGTTTTAGCTGCTGATTTTGAGCTTCTCTATTATCTATTCCTATGGATGTAATAAATTTCATTTCTTTGTATATAATTTGGAAAACTCCACATGTATAATCGTTGTTGAAGAGATCGTTTTTGATGAACAAAGTCTTTGGCTTTGTGAAATTTGTTATTTCCATCTTTATATCTATCATCAAGTCCATATTCTCCAACTGCTGCCCCTTCCTCTTTGTTTCCAACTTTTATATTTATGAGAATATAATTGTTTCTTAGTGAATTATTTTACATATATATTTGAATGGAATAAAATTATATTCTTTTATGTAGTAAAACATACTCAGGGGAAAGCTAGGAAAACCTCTTGTCATAGCCATTTACTTTGAGGAACTGGGTCATTGTGCTTGAGAGTTTATGTCCATAGACTTGGGTGATATCTATAGCAGTAGAATAATGTAATCATATAGAGTCAGTCTTCTACATTTTTCTCTAGTGACTATCCATTATTGGTCTCTGTTTACCTAGAGCAAACAAGAGTGAATAAACAAAAATAGTTCAGCTTTGGATAAATACTCCAAATTGCTAATGAACCTACACACAGTACCCTAAGACAAGGAGAAATAAATAATTGACAGTCAACTATGACAGTCATCGGTTCTGACTGGAATTAGGATAGGAGAACCTGGACATAGGGCAGGAAAAACACAACAAAAATGCAAAGCTACTTAAAAGGCAAGCCTTATGTCCCAGACAGAGAGATCCTGGACCCCCAACTTTATGACTCTTAGCAACTGCCAGCCACATATGGAGCTGAGTCAATTCCTAAAGACAGTCTTACAGTGAAACAATAGGCAGGTCTATAAAATGCACAGAAAGTTCCAAGCAGCATGTGCTCCCCAGCCACTGAAACCATCTCACTCTAAAAACTCACTGCCATTGAGTCAATACTGATTGATGGCAACCTGATAGGACAGGGCGGAACTGCACCAGTGTGTACCAAGGCTGAAATTCTTCATTCCAATAATAATAATAAATAATAAAAGCCTTGGTTTTGTCCCATGGAGTGGTTGGTGATTTAGAACTGCTGATGTCGTGATGAGAAGCCCAATGCATAACCATAACTGCTGTCCAACCAAGCCCCAAACGTCCAGTGAACTGATTTCAAAAGCCAGGAAGGTGCTGGATAAACAGAAGAAAGAGCTGGGGAGATGATGAGAAAGTTGGGCGAGTACTGCTACACAGATCTTGTAAAACAAAATGCCTACCCTTTGTCAAATTGGAAGTGGGTATGTACTGAAAATTCTTACTCAAACCACTATAAAATGTTCAGAAAAACATTTTTCTAGAAAGGAGTTAGAGAGTATGTTTATTTATTACTTACACCTCGATACATGTAGTGGAATCACGTCATTTTAATTGCAACAGTTATGTTTAAGAAAAGTTGTTTTTCAATCCAACTTGAATACATCAAATTATTAACAGTAGGAACTTTAGTATTAAAAACCAATATATGTATGTGTGTGTGTATTTTCAGAGAAAAATGCTGCAGAGAGAATACTTTTCAAAACTCTCTCTTGCACTTTTGTGCCAAGTAGATGCACCTCTATAAAATATAAATAATGTGGCATTTAAAATATTAAACAGGTCAAGTCGCTTCTATAAAATCCTAATTCACATATGATTATATTTTGATGGTCAGCTTTGCATATTTCTATCAAAAATTAATTATAACTTTATCGGTCAAAATGCTATTCCTTCAGGAATTATATTTTTCATTAAAAATAACCTTTGTACTCCAGAAATTGTTTCCCTTGGGAAAATGCCCAAATAACTTTCTTTGTGGTTCTAAAATTTCCTCAAATCCTGAATTCTCCACTCTCTGAATATGAGGCCGGGGTTAGAAATGAAAGCTATCATAGAGAAGCATGAGAAGGTCTGTGTGATCTTTGTTTTCGTTTCTTTTATTATTAAAGATCTCAATAGCTGGCTGAACATCTTTTGGCTTCAGCACTGGGCATGAAAACTATTGGAGTCTCTCCCCGTCATTATGCAAGAAAGACATGATGTCCTTGGGCTACTAAAAATGTTTGACTGGTTTATTAATGTATTAACTTTACCCTGTGAACTCACTCAACACAGAAGGAAAATCCACCAACTATGTGGTGTGGATTCAGCTTCCTGTTCAGCTTTGTGAAGATAGCTACTTACACAATTTCTGTTTCCAAGATGCCCGTGGTCTATTTAGAGAAGAAATACAAATAAGCTATAATTCACCAAAATTATAAATGTTGGTTGTATCTGAAAGTCATCATTTAAGTGAGAAAGTCAGTTCTGTAGTAAACAACAGCACACCAATTACAATAGTTATTTTTGTTTGTAATTTATGATGCAAGAATGCCTACATATCTGCATTACTTATCTATATGCAAGTCCAAAACAAACACTTCATTCAGTTTAAGGCAGAAGTTGTCACCAACAATATAACATTTATACATTGCTGTGTTCCTATAAAACCTTATCTGTAAAACCAAGCAACAGGTTGAATTTTACCATTCGCTTACCACCCTAATATATGATTTTTTTAATGAAGTTTTTCTCAGTCTTTGGATTCATCTCTTCTAGGGATATGTTTCCACTCCCATGGTATTAAACGCCACTGACTTTCCAATATCTGTAAAATACATATATTTAGATGTGACTGTCCTTGTGATGTCCAAGCTCATTTACTCAAGATGAATATTTTTTCAAGGAATGTTACAGCCTGATTCTAATTAATTGAATTCATTCATTGGTTTGCCCTGTATTCAGGGTAATTTGATCTTCCAGAAGCTTTTTCTTCTCCAAAAACAACATTCTTAGCCATCTTTTTGTTTATATCAAAAACACTGATAGTGAGTGAAGAACGCAGATGGTGCCGCACCATCAATCAGAATCCCATCTGAGGTCTTAGGGGCTTGTAACCATATGAGCAGTCACACAAGCAAAAAGTCAACTGTGTTCATACCAGTTTGTCTTATGCAGTGATGACAATAACAAAATTCATATATGATGAAGTGAAAAATATTAGAACTGAGATTATGAACATCCAACTGATAAAAGGCTATGGAAGACAGTGGGATCCCAAAACCCATCTGCGGAGTAATTAGTCAGATGAAACTGCTGGCTGACCCCTACTAAACACAAACAGGTGTGTTGAACAGTCTTACTTTCAGACAGAGATCATTGTAATCTTGATTATGCGGCATCTAATTTGATGTTTGATCAGCTGATCTATCAACCCAAACTGAATTTGTCTTATGTGCGTGCACGCAAGTATCTCTTGCGTGCTACGTGGCAAAAACTTCTTCCTTGGTTTTTTAACTACTGAGGGTCGTTTTGTCTTTTTTACTCCTTATTTGTATTTCACTTTTACATTCTTATTGTGTTCTTCCCACTTGACTTCTGTTTTGTTTTTTATTGTTTCTATTGGGTTCCCAGTTTGTGAAGCACAGAAGGGGTGGATGCATGGAGACGATAACTGATGCAAGGAGGGGGGGGTGTCGGGATGTCAGGAGCAGGGGTGGGAGAAAGGAAGGGTGAGGAGAAAGGAAGAAAGAGAGCACGAGAACTGTGATTGCACAACTCCTTTTAAATGCGATTTAAAGACAAGCGGGGGAAATGTTCTAAAATTGATTGTGGTAATGATTGCACAAGTATTCGTGATAGGATCTCATGATTGAACTATTGATTTATATGGTATGTGGACTTGGTGCCAATAAAAATGTAAAATATTTATTTATTTATCTGAGTGTGAAACTCAGTTATCTTCTTCTTATACCCGAGAACCAATGTCTCAGTTTCTTAGGGCTGCCATCATAAAACACTATAACGGAAATCAAAACAAGTTAATCTTCAAAAACACTCTTTCCCATAGCTTTCAACTAAATACAATTTGTGTAGACTTTATTTGAAGCCAAGTAAACAAAATGCACAGATCTAAAATCTAATTTTTCTTTCTTCATTCCCTTCAACATCAAAACCATATACCAGCACACTCATATTTGACTCAAAGATGAGAACAATCATCTTTGTTTCCATTTCCTTAGAATACCATAACCGCTCACCACAAAGTTGATGGCGTTGAAATCAGAACTTCCATTTTGCACCACTTCTGAGGCTAGAAATCTGAATTGCGGACATTTTCAAAGCTTCTCTCTCTACTGCAATAGTTGTTCTTGCAGCTTCTCTTAGTCGATCCTCTATGGCTGAGTTCTTATAGGCTGCCTTTCCTTAGGGTATGGTATATCTGTGCTGTCTGTTCAGAGGGATTAGAATTAGACTCCACGCTAAATCTCTCATATAGGAGCATTGATTTCCTGGTGCTGCTAAGAAGTTGCCACAAACTCAGAAGCCATAAGCAGATCAAACGTATTATCCTACGGTTCTGAAGGTCAGAAGTCTAAATGAAGTCTTGCAAGGCTAAAAACCATGGCACCAGCAGGACCATGTTACTTAAAGGTGTTCTTCTGTGGAACTTATGCAACTGTCTTTCATATATTCTCGGGGGTGACCCTGGAGAAAGATAGTGCTGTCTACTTGTGTGAAGAGTTTCTAGCTTTGTCTTTATACTAACTGGGTCTTATCCTTACCACCTTGGTGCAATTTGCCTTTACTGTTTACTGTGGTGAAACACAGGAGGTGTGTCTACATAATGATAATAACTGGTACAAGGCGTCATAGATAATGCAGGGGTGGGGTGGGTGATAGAGAGGATTTCAGGAGAGGATAATGAGCGTGGGAAGGTGCAGGTGGCACTAGCACTGATCGTGATTGCAGAAATCACATAGAAGGGGTGGCGAGAGGAATGAGATTGTTGTAGTGGAGATTGTACCTTTCCCCTTGGTATAATTGAAGGGGGTGAGTACCCTCATCCTCTGGCTGTGGTCTTCAGTAGATAATTATATCACAGTTGCCACTACAACTAAAGTAACAGATCCTCTCATTCCATATCCTGTTCTTTCACTTTTTAAATGCATGATTACATGCTTTTTACCTGGTTATTACTGGAATCTCAAACGCCACAGTGCAATCACATCTACCTTTTCACTTGTACCACGTGAGGTTACACATCCACAGCTGCTAATGATTGATACATGGCTGCCCTGGGAGCTGGGGAAATTAATCTAAGGACAGCAACTTCCCTCTTCATTTAGCATACTTGGGCATCCAATTATACATATGCAGCTAATATGTTGCTGAATTAATGGGTTAATAAGGAAACACGTACCACCAGTCTGTCAGTGTGTTGCCCTCTGGTTACTGGTATTTTGCTACATTTCTAGTCACTATATCACCATTATTCCAAATGTCAGTAGGATCTCTTATGGAGGCTATGTTTCAACAGAGCTTCTGGAATAAGTCAGATTTTGTAAAAATGCTGATAAAAGTTATCTAGTCAAAACTATATGGTTCATAGATTATATTCTGTGGAACAAAGCATGAGGATTATCTGAATGCTATTATAACAAGTTACCACAAACTAAAAGTCTTCAAGCAACACTTTTTTTCCTCTGGCAGTTATGGAGGTCAGAGATATCTGACCATATAGATTACAGTGTCCTAATGACTGGCATATGGTATTGGACCAGGGAGTGGTACCTTCTTTGGTAAATTGGCTATGGTGAGTGGGACCTGACGCTTAGTGTGATGCTCACGTACTTGATATCAATTTCATGATTGGGATGTAGGGGTGGGGCCTAGCCTGTCAATCTGGAGATAGCCAATGTGTAGCCAATGATGCCTCTGTGTGGAAATGGCTTTCTCCTGAGAATTCTGGGAAGTCTTGTGGTATTTCCCTGGTGGAGATGTGAGACCATCTCCCCAGTTGTTGGGAGTCGCTCGACTGACAAGACAAGATGGCAGTGTCCGAGGAACCTAAAGAGCTGGAGGAGAAGCCACACGGCCTTACCCTGATGGTCCCAGACCTCTGAAGCCAGAAAAGCCAGAGAGACCCCTGCCAGTGTTGAGATGTTTCTACCACCAATGGATACTGCTGATGGACCCTGAACCCTGGAAATGAGAAGCCATGAGGGGACACCTGCCAAAACCGGGACACTGTACCCATTGGCCTGTGATTTAATGAGTCGGAAGGAGATTTTATAGACTGGTCTGAGACATATGGGCTAATATCAGACTTATGGCTTTGAACTGGACTGGGTTGGGATGCTTTCTCAATGTTCACTCCTCTTGTATATGAACCTTTCCTTTATATCCCTATGCATGTCTATGAATTTGTTACTCTAGTCTACTGGGACTAATACACTTAGTAAGTCATATACACGAAGAAAGACATCAATATTGTTGCAGTGGGGTACTATTGAGTTGATCTTTACTCAGAAAGAAACACTGTTTGCCATATACCGTCCTCAAAATTGTTCCTTTGGGCCCAGTGTTGAAGTCATTGGGTCAACCCATTTCATGGAGGGTTTTTCACTTTTATGCTGCCTTTTGACTTTAATGGAAATTATATCCTCTTCAAAAGACTGGTTTCTCCAGCTAGCATATTCAAAATATATGAGACATAATCTTGCCATTCTTACTTCTAAGTAGCATTCTGCTTGTGTTTCTTCCAAGATATATTTGTTCTGTTGAGAGTCCAGAAATAATATTTTCATTATGTTCTACCAGTACCATATTGTAAACGCATTGGATCTTCTTTAGTTTTTGCTATTCAACAATCAACTTTCACATATGTAGCTAGCCATTGAAAATACAATGGATTGTGTTAGGCAAACCAAAATCTTCAAAGTAATACAATTGTTTTTCAGGACTTTAAAGAAATCATGTGCAGTAGATTACACAATGCAATGCATCATTCGATCCTTGACTCTTGCTCAGATGAGCACTGATTGTGAATTCAAGGAAAAAGAACTCCTTAGCAACTTCATTTATCATGATACCTATTGGTTTTCTTCATATTGAATTCCACCCATACTGAAGGCTGGAATCTTCAATCCTCCTCAGCAAGTGCTTCAAGACCTCCTCACTTTCAGGAAGTACGTCTGTGGCTTTTGCATGATGCAGGTTGTTAATAAGCCCCTCCATTCCTGGTGCCACATTCTTCTGTACATATGCCAGCTTTCTGATGATTTAATCCTGATGCACACTTTTCCTAATTTTAAACTATGCAATATGTCCTTGTTCTGCTTACGTTCCTCTTGATCCACCTAAGAATGCTGCATGTGAATAATGAAGGATTCTGGAATTTACATGCATCTCAAGGCTTTCCATAGGTTATGATCCACACAGTTGAAGGGTTTGGGGTAGGCAGTGAAAAACATATAAAAATATTTCAAGTATTCTCTTTTGTTAGTTAATATTCAAGTGACCTCATCAGTTATATCCATTGTTTCACTTCCCCTTCTAAATCCAATCTGAATGATTTGTCTTGTCATTTTGTCATAGTATCCTGGCATATATGCTTCTGCGATACTGAAAGCTGCGTCACTATGATTTCAAAAGGCAACAGCTTGAACAGGTTTCAACACAGCATTCAGACTAAGAAAGACTACAAATTATGGATAGGCTGTTCACTTCAGAGGAATTAGCTTCTGAAAACCTTATGGGTACCATAAAAAATATTGTTAGTACGGATGACTTCATGAAAAGAAACATAACATTGGTAGATAAAGTGCGTGGGGATGAACATTTTGCCAAGAATGGTGCACTTTTTCAAGGAGTGATCTCAAAAAATATGACCAAAGTCAGAAGGCACTTGAAATATGACTGAAAGATACCTTCTGAAAGTAGAGTCAATCATAATTAAATAAAACCTTAGAATCTTTATTTGCAGTTGGAGCAACAACTGGAAACATAATTAATAATTAGAACTTGGAATGTATAAAATATGAATCTAGGATAATAGAAATGTGCTTAAAATGAAATGGAAACCATAAAGATGGATAGTCTAGGATTTGAGTGAGTTGAAATGAATATTTGAATCAGATATTTATTGGCTTACTGAGCAGAAAATGACACAATTAAACAGAAAGGCTTGGGTGCATCATCCAAAATGATATTTCTAGATCTATTTTGAAATATCTATTTTGATATACAATGCTGGCTGTGATAGGAAAATATCTCCACATAAAGGATAATTGATCAATAAACTTATTATTCAAATATATGCACCAACTCCTAATAATAGGAATTCAGAAGTTGGCAAACTCTAATGGTTTCACTCTAACATTGATCAAACATACAATTAGGATGCATTTATAATTATTGGCAATTGAAATACAAAAGTTGGAAACAAAGAAGAAATAGGTATTTAAAAATACAGGCTGTGATGGAAGCAAAGTTGGAAATCACATGATAGGATATTGTGAGACCAATGTGAAAATATTTTCTTTGTTCACAGAAAATAGAATCTTTCAACAGAATAAAAATTGATGACACACAGTCTTTTCCAGATGGTATACACAGAAATCAAATTGACTGCATCTTGGGGAAGTGACCATGGAGGAATGCTATTGTCAGCAGCTGGGTTCAGAACAGGGGCTACCTATGGAATGGACCATCAATTGTTCATATGTATGTTCAAGATAAGCTGAAGAAAAACAAACTATGAGGGGCAAAATAGGACATGGAGTCTATCTTAATTTCAAGAATAGCTCAAGAACAGAGATGATGTATTATATAATGACAGAAGACATGATGAACTATGGGATGATATTAAAAATATCATTCATAAAATAAGCAATAAGAAAAGGCAAGAAAGAAAAGATCAAAATGGATATCAGAAGAGATAATGAAACTTGCTCTTCATTGTCTAATTGCTAAGGCAAAAGACATGTCAGAATTTGAACAGAAAATTTCAAAGAGCAGCTTGAGAAAACAAAGTAAACTATTCTAATTAAATATGCAAAGAGTTAGAAAACAAAAAGAGAAGAGCACACTCTGCATATCTTAAACTGAAAGAACTCAAGAAAAAGTTCAATCTTTGAATTGCAATCTCGTAAGATTCTGGGAGCAACGTAATGAATGATGCAAGAAGCATACAAATAATATGGGAAGAACACACAGACTCACTCCACCAAAAATATGGAGCTGACATTCAACCATTTCATGAGATAGCAGATGAGCAAGAACCAGTTGTACTGAAGGAAGAATTCCAAGCACCTGAAAGCATTAGCCACAAACAAAACTCCGGGAACTGATGGAATACAAATGGAAATGTTTCACAAGCTAATGAACATTCGAAATACTCATTTATGCCAGGAAATTTGAGGAACAACTACATGGCCAACTGACTGGAAGAGATTTATATTTTTAGTCATTTCAAAGAAAGGTGACTCAACAGAATGTGCAAATTATAGAACAATTATCATTGTTATCATATGCAAGTAATAGAAGTTCAGGCCAGCTAGAAATTAGATGATTCTATAATTTACCATTCTATTCTTGAGATGTCCTTGAAATTCAAGTGGGTTATTCTCAAGGTCATATTGTGTCTCTTGTGGACTTATTTTCATTTTTTTCATCTTCAGTTTCAACTTACATATGAACAATTGATGGGCTGTTCCAAAGTCAGTCCCTGGTTCATTTTAACTTTTGGTATTCAAATCTGCTGAAAGCTGTTCACCTTGTTTAACCTGATGGTATTTGAAATACCTATGTCATGTCTTTAAGCTTTGCAGCTAGAGAGAAGTCACCATGGTACAGCAAACTTGTAGACAGCTGCACTGTATACTAAAAGCTAATAGTCAAAGAAGTTGAACTATTTGAAGAACAACACAGAGTTAGGATTGGAGGGAGGTCTATTAATAACCTTGATTGTACAAATGATACAACCTTGCTTGCTGAATAAGAGAAGGACTCAAAGTAATTCCAATGAAGATCAAGGATTGCAGCCTTCAATAAGGATTAAAATTTAATATATAGAAATGAAAATCCTCCCAAATTTACCAATAGGTTGCAGCATGACAAATAGAGGAAAGATCAAATTTTAAAGAATTTCATCTTGCTTGGATCTACAATCAATGTTCATGAGATCAGTACAGAGATCAAAAAACTTATTGAATTGGCCAAATCTACAAGAAAAGACCCCTTTGATGTGATGAAAATTAAGGATATTACTATACCTGTCCCAAGTCATAGTATCTTCAATTGCCCTGTATGTATGTGAACATAGGAATATTGGGAATTGAAGAAAATTAGGTGCACTGTGGTATTGGCAAAGAATATTAAAGGAACCACAAACTGAAAAAGAAAAAGAGATCTGTCTTGAACAAAATACTTTCAGGCTGTCCTTTAGAGTTATGGAAGGGGTTAAATATTTGCACATACTTTTGCCATGTTATCAGGAAAGATTATTTCCTGTAGGAGGACACCATGCTTGGTAAGTTGTAGGGGCAACAAAAACTCGGTGGGCCCACCATGAGAATGATTAACTCTGATGGTAACAATTGGGAGGAGGACACAGGATGAGGCTGTGTCTCATTCTGGTGAACAAAGGGTCACAATGAGTCAGAACCCACTAGCAGTCACCGCTACACAGTTAAATCGGTGACGTAAGAGCTCATCAAGGAGCTGAGTAAATTTTGGTAGGCCATATCACATGAGAATGCATCTAAACTTCTCAGAACCTTGACCTAATCAAGTTTGTAAAGGCCTCAGTATCACCCTTCCAGTTTAAACCACATGATTGTGTAATTTAAAAGAACCAATACCAATCTGTTTCAGCAGACTGATGCATAGTGTATCAATTTTCATGCTTTTCACTTCATTTTTTATTCATTCCAATTTTTTAATTCATCCTTTGTACAATCCAAGTTCTAATCACAATAGAACCTTGTACTTGACCGCAGCAGTACTCGACATTATCAGATTTTGACTCAAAGAAAGAGAAAATTTTGCATCTAAACTCGAACAAGACATCCGAATCCAATCCAATGCAAGTGAATTTTATAAACAAAAACAGCTCATGTTTCGGTCACTCAGCGTTAGTTGTCATTGTTAGTATGTGTTGTTTAAACCTTTTGCAGCTGTGTTCGCAACATTTTGCTAAAATTTTCTTAGTTTTTGTGACTTAGTTTTGTGACTTTCAGTAGTTTTTTTTTTTCAGTACTGTTTTTAGATAAGAAAAACAAACATGGATCCTTAGAGTGTTTTGAAGAGAATGATCACGATAAGGAGCTAGTTAACCATGTTATCGATAATGTTCATGATAATTTAATAAATCCTTTAAGAAAACAGTTAAGGAAATGCCAATAGCAGACCATATTAAACAGATTTTTTTTAAAGAAAAAGCCAGCCAAGTCCTGGTGGGGAAAAAAGGCAAAAAAGGGGGAAAAACTCCTGGAAAGTAACTACCATTCAATTTGATGGTAGGGGATTCTCCTTCCAAAGACTCCCTCCATGCCTCCTCTCCACATCCGTGTCCACAGATCCAGATCCTCATCAATCTCATGGTATGGGCACATTGTAGTTATTTAAAGTTTTTTAAATTGCTCTTTCTATTTAAATTATATTGCTTAACTCTTATTTACTTTGCTATTTCTTTGTAATGTTTTGTATAAAAAGGCAGAATTAGGGTAAACACTTGGTGGTTGAGACTGAATTAATCTGTTTTCTGTTAGTTCTTATGGAGAAAACCTGAGAATGAATTAGTGTCAAAGTCCAGGTTTCCACTGTATTAATCAATGTATATGGCTATTTTTTCCCATTTTGAGTTGTATCCCACCAGGAAAGGAGGATCTCAAAAGTTCTGACCTAAGGGGATCATGTTCTAGCACTCTACCTGATAATGTTTCACTGCTCTTTACAAGGTGCTCAGCTTCTGAAAACGTTCCCTTGCTATTCCTAAAGTTTTCAGTGAGTAATTCCTCAGCAGTGGATAGTCAATTTCTACTTCATAGCATTTTGCATTAGTGAAAAAATTATTAACACTCATCATAATTATAAAAAAGTGAGAGACTGTAGATAAGCAAGGAGCTAATGATAGAAACATATTTAGTAAAATTCACATGAACTGTAGGTGAAGCATAAGATCTTCTGGAGCTACAAATAATTTGTAAAGAATAGTAGAAAAATGACTGAATCTCATAATGATGAAAAAGGGACCAATAGATTGTAAGAAACTAGATTCTACACTGCTTGAATTATTTAATACGTCATCATTTGCAAGTAACAAAGAGCTTAATAACCTACAGGACTCGTTTTCCGATACAATGTTCAAGTATCTTCTGCTGTGATCCTGAGACTGCTTTTTCAGGAATAAATCAACACACCTTTCTGCTTAGTCATGTAGTAAGGAAATGCTACTGAAATTGACCTGCCTGTTATACCATCTGTTGGTATCTAAAATGCCAGTGGTACGACTTCCAATATCACAGCAACAGGAAAGTCCGCAGAGTATGGCGATGAGGCTCTCAAATGTCTTCTTAAGGAAGTCTCTGGAAATAAGTACTCACAAGACTAAGTCGAAACCTCAAAAGTATTAGGAAGGACTTGAATTTCTTACTTTTTTTTTTTTTTTTTGCTTTCAAGATGCTGTAAAAAGTTTATTCTTTTAATTGAGGTTGCTGAATTTAACAAGTGATATTGTTAGGGAGTGGATTAAACTTGGAATTTTAGTTAAAGGTTGAATTGTTTTTAATATAGTATTTAGATGCCTTTTCAGTAAGAGATTGCTATTTGTCTATAATTTGGATTAAACAGAGCACTATGTCTTTTCTCTAAGAGCTTTTAGTAGTCATAGAAGGATTACATACTCACATCAGCTACTACACCCCCAAAAAACAAACAATCAAAAGCACTGCTATTAAATCAATTCCAGCACACAGTGAGCCTATAAAGGGCTTTTTATCAGTACCGTCGATATTTATGGGAGCAGATAGGCTTATCATTATCCCTTGAAATTGCTGTTCGGTTTGCATTTCTATTATTGTGGTTAATGATCCAGTACTACCACAGGTCAGTTGTACTCTGTCACAGGTAAAGAGCGATGAATAGTTGCTTTGTTTTTGGTAAGTGTTGTTGAGTGATCCTACTCATAGCCATCCCGTGTTTCAACCCATTGTTGCCATCACTGTGTCAATACATCCTATCGAGACACTCTTCTTCACTGAAATGTCTCCATTTTGTTCTCTGGGGGTAGTCTTGACTAATGAGATGCCTGAAGTATGTGAGCTAAAGCCTCACCATCGTTGCATCTATGGAATTCTGGTTGGACATCGGCAAAATGCTTTTTTGTTGTTGTTGATCTAGTACACATTCAATTTTCTTTTGCAATGCCATAGTGTAAATACATTAGCACTTCTTCAGTCTCTCTTATTCTAATGCATCAGCCATGACTAACATTGACTGATGGAGAATAGTAGCCTGCATCTGGGCATAATGCCAAAATAGGGGTGCTATTAGCAAGGATAGGGAGGGACTGGTTCTTATGTAGGCAACCAACTGTGTCAGCCACAGGGTCTGTAAATTTGGAAGGCAGTTTCATTTTATTCTGTAGATAATGCAGACGCATTTAAGGATGCAAGCAAAAAAGTTATAATTAGTTTAGAAATTTTATAAAGATTTTTTTCCTAGTTAGAGGCAGAATGGTAAAATTAGGATAAGGAAGATTGTAAATGAGGCTATTACAATAGATGTGCCAAAGAATGACATGGGAGCATCAACTGGAACAATGGTAGAAAGAACAAAAAGAACTGTGTAAGAGAACTAAAGATGCATATTTGTTTATTGTGGCCATTAAGTTTTCCATCTCTGGTTTCGAAACATCGGTGTTATGTCTCTGCTTTTATATGCAATTTTTGTACCACTTTGCAGAAGTTTCCATACCTAAATTGCTTTAGTTTCCTCATCTTTAAACACAGGAATGACATGGTTTATTGTGGAAATAGAGTGATACCGGATGATGCTAACTATAAGTTGAGAGGTTTAGACTCACCAGATTCTTTTTGGAAGAAAAATGAGGCTGTCTGGGCCCATAAAAATCATAGCCTCTGAAACTCTGCCTAGAGCTGTTACGAGTTGAAATTGACTCAGTGACAGCGGTTTTTGTCCTCTTTGCAATTAGTCATATAAAGTGTTTAGAAAGCATAATATGTGCTTAGTCAATGTCCTATATTACGTTTCTTTTCTTTCCTGAATACCTTGTAAGATGTAAAATACTCTAAATTCAATTACTACAATAAATATTTGTTAAAGATGGGGATAACCCACATGATGGATTGACAAAGTAGCAATACGAAACTGAAATATAAGCCTGATTGTAAAGGTGATGTAGCACTAGGCACTGTTTCGTGTACTCTACAAGTATTCACTATGAGCTAGAACAGACTCCATGGCAGCTAAGAGCAGTAATGGTGTATCCTGGATATTGAAAATGCTTAATGCTCTGAAAGGTTGACATGTCAATTCCATTCAGAAAGACCACTGAAGAAAGAATTGGCTGTCTACATCTGAAAAATCCGTCAATGAAGAGGTGAGGTGGGGGGTGGAACATAGTTTTATGTTGGCATGCTTGTGAAACTTGGACATTGAATGAGGAAGAAAGAAGAAAAATCTATGCATGTGAGTTGTGGTGCTAGAGAAGAATACTGAGAGTACCATGGACTGCCAAAATCTGTGTTCAAAGAAGTAAGATTAAACTGCTCCTTAGAGGCAAGAATGGTATGACATCATCCACTCCCCGGAGAAGGGCAACACATTATGTAAAGTGGAAGGACAGTTAAAAACAGGAAGGTCCTCAATTAGATGGATTGACACAGTGGCTGCCTCAATAGACTCAGACACGGGAAATGGAAATATGAGGATGGTGCAGGACCAGGCAGTATTGTATTTTGCTGGACTTCAGGTTGCTAGAAACTGAAGCCAAGTTAATGGCATCTAAAAACAACCTTAGTGGGAATTATCTCAACAGCTTGTGATTTTTATGTATTTTTTATTACTTTTTGGTTAGCACTGTTACTCTTTTTTTACTATAGATTATGACTGAGCAGATTTGGTGATGGTGTACAAAGATCTAGGAACCCCAACATGTACTCCACCCATCATCTTCCATTTTCGTCAAATCCTCATTTCCAAAAGAGACCAAAAGCTTGATTTTCACCACTTGCTTTTCTTCCTTATCCATCCTGTATTCACCTCATCAAGAAATACTTTGAATACCACATCCAAAACATGCCCCCAATCAAACCATTGCTCACCCCTCTACTGTGGACCATGTTTCTTGACCACCATCTCTAGGGGGAGTATGACAAACATCTTTTATCTGATCTTCTGGAGTTATTTCTTTCCCAGTACTCAGAGTGATGGCACTTCGTGCAACCAAAGTCAAGAATTGTTTTGCTGAAAATGTAGACTAAACAAACAGCCAAAGAACTCAGACTCTACCGATCTTTCTCTCTCTTCATTATTCGCTTTTCCTTCTACTTGCTTCGTCTCACTACACTCCAGCAGAAATCGCTTCCATTCTTTGCCTCCCACACTCTAATCATATCCCTACTTAAATCCTTGGCCCTCATTTAAAATGTTTTAAAAATATTTTAATCATTTTCAGGGGACTCATATAACTCTTATCACAATACATACATACATTGTCTGTCAAACACATTTGTACATTTGTTGCCCTCATCATTCTCAAACATCTGCTTTCTACTTAAGCCCCTAGCATCAGCTCCTCACTTTTTCTCCTCCCTTCCCGCTACCCTCTCCCTTATGAATCTTAATAATTTATAAATTAATACTATTTTGTCATATCTCACACTGTCCAGTGTCTCCCCTCATCCACTTCTGTATTGTCTGTACTCCAGCAAGAAGGTTATATGTAGATCCTGATAATCAGTTCCCCCCTTCTATCCCACCTTCCTTTTTCCCTCCCGGTATCATCATTCTCACCATAGGGATGACCTGAATTCCCCATGTTTCTGTTCCTATCTGTACCAGGGTACATCCTCTGGTCTAGCCAGATATGTAAGGCAGAATTGAGATCATGATAGTGGGAGTGAGGAAGCTTTGAAAAACTAGCGGAAAGTTGTATGTTTCATCATCGCTACACTACACCCTAACTTGTCTCCTCCCCACGACACTTCTGTAAAAGGATGTCCCATTACGCACAGATGGGCTTTGTCTCCCCAATCTGTACTCCCCCTCATTTACAATGAAATAATTCCTTGGTCCTCATTGATCCCTACGTATTTAGTTCTCCAGCCTACTTTAGGTGTTTTCTCAAATTGCACCTACTCAAGGAAGTTGACCCAGACTATACTAAATGCAATTTCAATCTCTCACTCCCCAGCTTGGTACCCAAGAGACATTTTATTGGTTCTGCTCTGCTTGTGTAGTTATAGCTTATGTTGTGACACTTGCTACATGTTGACTCCCTTATTCTAGACATCCCATAGAGTACAGTGGGAAAAGTTAAAAACTGCAGAGTTTAGTCCCATCAGAAGTGCCCCAGAATAAATAACCACAACCTACTTTCAACATAGCATATCTGTCACTGAAGATCCTTGAAGCATATTTGTTCCCTGACAGAGATGAGCTTGCCACGAGTTCTAATCAGCTTGACATCAAACTTTTTTTTTAATTACCTCTTGGCATAATATAGAGACACCTGGTATCATAGTGGATTGTGTGTTGGGCTGTGAACCACAAGGCCAGCAGTTTGAACCATCAGGTGTTGCACAAGAGAAAGATAAGATTTTCCACTCCAGTAAGGAGTTACAGTCTGGGCAGCACACAGGTGCAGTCCTAATCTGCTGTATACTATTTCTATGAGTGAAAATTGACTTGATGGCAGTGAGGATTATCTTAGAAAAAAAAACATTCAATATATAGTGTCCTTATTGATTAAAATGATTATTTATCATGTAGTGACTTCTTCCCTCCAAAGAATGTTTGCTGTATGAGGTCAAATAGCTTTGCTTACTCAATTTTCTGATGTATCAAATAAAAAAATGGCTGATGATTTTTCAGTGAGTTTATATATTATACATACCCTAAAATATATGTCTTTGCTTTGTAGGGCAGCATAACTGTTATGCATTCTTGTTCTTCATTATCAAAGATTAACAGCTCTCTACTGTTTATTCTTGTGGACCACATACATTATTGGTTGCCTTACAATGTACACCATTATATTTAATCCCGCAAAGCTGTTTGTGGCATGATTTTTTCCACAGTAGTGTATCAAAGTGGCATTGACCATAGCTAGTAGTAGAGTACAACAGAACCCACCCAGGATCTCCAGCTTTAAAGAACAGACTTGAGCTTTGACTCCCATCACTTCTAGGTGTCCTACCAATCAGACCACTGTGCATTAAGAGCACTGGTGGCCTAGTGGATTGTACACTGAATGGCTAACTTCAGTTCAGCAGTTAGAACTCACTTTCCTGATTAGAGAGGGAAGATTCTGTCAACTCTTGTGAAGATGTACAGTCTTGGAAACACAAGGGGACAGGTCTTCTGTGTCTTATAAGGTGAATATGAGCCTGCATTGATGTGATAGCTGTGAGTCGAGTTGATTCCTGGTAGCTCAGTCTTCCAGTTTGAAAAAGGAGGTAATCTATAGTTCTCCTACTGCTTCATATGATTGTTTCAATGACAAAGGAGTGAATACATGTAAAGTATTTCTGTCTCAAACAGGGGGTGTATAAAGAAGTGTTATCTTTGGTCTTAGTTATCTAGTACTGCTATGACAGAAATACCACAAATGGGCAGGTTTTACAAACTCCTTTCTTTTCTCACTGTTTAAGAAGTTTGAAATCTGAATTCACAGAGCTCTTGGAAAAGATCCTTTACTCTTTGTAAATTTTGGAGGAAAATCTCTGTCTCTTCTGACAATACCTGGGAAACCTTCAGAGGTCTGATATCTCTCATCTCTGCACCTCACATGCTTGTTTAATACCTTCTATAGCTCAAAAGAGAGTGAATGAAGATGCACCCTACTCTAATCCTGTCTCATTAGCATAGCAAAGACTGCTCCTTTCCAAATGGAATTATAACCACGGGCATAGAGGCTAGGATTTATAGTGTGCATTTTTGGAAGACATCATCTAATCCATAGCATTTATTATCATGATTATTAATATTTTATCAATTTTACACACTGAGAAACTGAAGCTGAGAAAGGCCAATTATCCGGTCCAAGGTTATCTTGATAGTAAGTTGTAGTCAGGCCTCTGACCTCTAACTGTGCTCTTAGCCACCATGCAGCAAGGAACACACAAAGAGGAACCCTTTGGGGGAAAATATAATGAGGCAGATTGTGCATTTCTGTATTTCCACCCCGGGATATTTTCCACCTAAATTTAGACCTTCTAGAGAATATCATATCTCTCCGTATATGTTGAATTTTCTCTCCATGCTGGCATGAAGCAGACTTGAACTTTGGGAGTCAGCAGGGTTCATATGATCATTTCCCCAGTCTTTGCCAAGAGTAGTCATTTAAATGCCTCCATGGCACACAACCAACTGCTTTATACATCAGCTGCTCCGTGAAAAAAAAAAAAGTTGAAAACGTGATAGATTTGCTGACAAGCACATTTTATGTTTGATGTGCATACATTTTTTCCACAATGATAAAAATAGAAGTGTTAGTGAGTGGCTCCCCCTTTCTGTCTCTTGAATAGCTTGATCTTAAGAAAGAGTAAGGATAAAGCTATGAAACACTTCATGACATAGATGAACCTGAAAGACTTCATGCTGAGTGAAATTAGTCCATCACAAATGGAAAAATATTGTATGAAATCATCGGTGAAAAATGTCAAGGAAACGTTTTTATAGTAAAAGAAACATTAGTTGATGGCTACCAAGAGTGGGATGGGAAAGGAGTGGAAGTTATTAGGTAGAGGATGAACCTGCATGAACTGAAGGGCAATATACAAGAGGGAGACTGACAAGAAATAGTGGAGGCAAGAGATGACACTGAGAGGTTTGCAAAATGTGAATATTAACAGTGTTAAATACTGGTATATGGACAATCCTGCAACCACTGCAATCTACCAATAGATGCATGGATTGATATCCAGGCTGAACAAATGTAGGAGGGAGAGTAGGAATATATATACAAGCTTGAGGGACACTCTCTGTAAGTGTGTATTTATTTACCTTTGCTGCAAAATTTACCTTGGTGGTGGATTCCACAGGGTGTACTATATTTTATTCTATATTTTATAAATTTTTATATATAAATTTTATATATTTTATAAATTTATATTTATTCTATATTTTTAAAAAATCTTCTAAAAGGGCTAAAGGAAAAAAGGATTGAGGAAATGAAGAAAGGAAAGAAGAGAGAGGGAAGGTGGGAGGTATGAAGAGAAGGAAAGAAAGGAAGAAAGGAGGAAAGGAAGCAGAGAGGAAACAAAAATGTGCAGGTGTCAGCTTAATTTTCACCTATTTCCCATTTTCACTTTCTTGGCAGGCATGCTCAATGTTTATGATTCTTTAGTAACACCTACTAGGTACAAAATTGTGTGCTTACTACTTCAGGGCAACTAAAAATGAGAAGGAGTGCATTTGTGGAACCCCACGTGTTAGTTTTTAGACAAGCCGCAATCACCCTCCTGATGTAACACACAACAATAAGCTTCTCATTGTGTCTCAGGTTCTCTACGCCCAGATCCACTTCACCATCCAGTGTGATGTCAGTGCCTTGTAAAGGAAGTCAGATTTCTCATCTTCTCAGAACCTTTCAGTACCCAGATTTCTCACCTTTGTCGACTTCCCGTGGTGAAAGCATCAAAAATCTTCATGATGGACGGGTACGTCCTGGTGATCCTGCCACTGTCTTTTCTCTCCTAGCCCACCACAGCTGATTCACCACCGACCAAGCCAGGAGTCAGTCAGTGACTCAGTCAAACTAACTGGATGACATCGAACAATGGGCACTGTGTTAAAATGGACTCAACTGCCGCTGTTTTGACTTGGTGACTCTGTTGTGTCTTCATTGCTGAAAATACTAATCATATAGCTAACTATAAATGACCGAATAATTGTGGGCTGTGTTTTGTAATGTTAGTGAGAAATCCTCAGTGTTAAATGCTAATCATGAAGAACGTCCTATTGGATTTCATGAGTGGGAACAATCATGCATAAGCGTTATCATGCCCTGGCACAATCATCTTCTGAGATAAATATTGCATAGGTATTAGTATCTTTCCTAGTGCTCTCATGGCTAGGTATGTAATTTCAAACAATATTCTTTTTTTTTTTCTTTTTTTTTTTGGGGGGGGGCATCACTGCTCTCTGGTGATGGGAGTAGGAGGCCCAGCCCCACTGCTGGAATTGAACCTCCGTCCCAGTGGGCCGCAGTCCCGCGCACAACCACTACGCCACCGGGGCTCAGCCCTCAAACAATATTCTAAGCCCATTTTACCAATCATTTTATTTAATCTTCACAAAAGTTCAATGAGTTGATGCTAATTGAATCCTATGCGTGAAAGTCCATGTGTATATCCTTTTCTTGCACTACAGTGGATTAAAAGGAGCCCTGTTCATACTGTAAAATAACAATATTGTGCTTACCACAATATTGGCAGTTCAAAGTTGCCAGCAGCTCAAAGATTTTAGATCCCAGAAATCCAAGATAAAGTCATAATGAGTCAGAACTGACAACACCAGTGGGTTGGGTTTGAGTTGATAGTGTTGCTTTGATGTCAGAAGTCACGTAATTGGCATTACAGATACCAGTGGCATTATCTCTGGTGGACAAGTTTCAGCAGATCTTTTAAAGTCAATTAGAAAGAAACGTCTGGTCAACTACTTCTCCGCGTAGCTTCTCCAGCCCCAGAGGTTTGGCTCTATCAGGACAAGCCCATGTGACCTCTTCTCTGGCTCCTCCATTCTCTAGGAATCATCAGTAGTTCATCGTCTCAGAGACTGAGTCAAGTCTCTCTTCTCCAATTGGGAAATACTGTGAGACTTCCCAGAATTTTCAGGAGAAAGCTATGCCCACACAGAGGCCTCATTGTCTATCTCCAGAGTGACAGACTAGACTGCACAACCACACTCCCAATCATGAAATTGACACCAAGTACATGACCACCACATAGAATCACATTTTTCTTTCCAAGAAAAAAAATGGCAGAATATAAAGGGATGAAGCGGAGGTTCAAATATCATAGTACCAATGCGTTTTCTCAGAGTTTTTAACTTTGTGATAGAATCCTAGTTTGAAACCTGCTCCTCAAATGAACTTTCTTCCACAGATATGATCTGCCTACCCAGATGTGCACCTCCTGATGCCCTTTTGATCTGATTTGGGAATCTGTACTAGAGTACATCTAAGGTAAGGCATACCTGATTGGAATTATAGTCTTTCTTTTTTTGGGGGGCGGGGCCCATCACTGCCCTCTGGTGGTTGTGGGAGCTACTGAGTGCTGCTCCTGAGAGCCGCCTCTGGATTTGAACCGCCAAGCCCCCGGGCCGCAGTCCCGCACTCAACCACTTACGCCACCGGGGCTCAGCCTGGAATTCTATTATTTCTTACTCACTATGTGACCCAAGGCAGGCTATGGATTTCTCCCAGTATTCATTTTCTCCATTGTAAAATGACCATAATGGCTACTTACTCGAATGAATTTTTTTTTGTTTTTGTTGTGCTTGCTGAGTCAGTTCTGATGTAAATGTACAACAGAACAAAGCACTGCCTAGGCCTGCACCATTCTCACAATTGTCCTTAATGTTTGCACCCATGGATGCAGCCACTGTGTCAGTCCATCATGGTGAAAATTTTCCTCTCTCTTGCTATTTAGAAGCTCTGTTTAACCTATCACCTGGGAGCGACCCTGTTTGCATTTGAAACACCAGTGACAGAGCTTCCAGCATCCCAGCAACACATAAGCCACCAGAATAGGACAACTGACAGACAGAAGGTGAATTGTTTATTACAAACAATTTACTATATAGATTCAGGACACAAAACAAATGCTTAAGGTTAATTATAATGCTACTAGTTAATAAAATAAACTATGAATTAAGATACATAAAATACATAATAAAATACATGAGTCAGCACAATCCTAGTGCAGATTGTTATTATTTTTCAATAATGAACAAGAAAGATCATTGATGAATTTCAGGATTGATGAAGAATTTTGGATGTCCAGAACCAAAAATCCTGTCTTGGAAGAAGCACAGGCAGGATAACACTTATTTTATCTCATGTACTTTGTACTTTTTAGCAGAAGGTACCAATTCCTGAAGAAGCAAATCATATTTGTCAAAGTGGAGAGTCAGCACAAAAGAAGACCCTCCATGAGAAGGATTGACTTAGTAGCTGCAACAAGAGGTTCAAACCGCACAAAAGCAGTGAGGTTGACACAGCACCGTTCCATGTTTGATTCTGTTACACATCGTCACTGTAAGTTGCAACCAGCTGAATCTGTCTAACAACATTAGCAGGGGCTCGTCAAATGTTTTTCATTATAAATGTCTTGTTAATTTTTGGTGAATAGATGGTGAAATGATGCTAACATTATGAGTTCTCCCCACCCTAATAATTTTCTATTTTCAGATTTTAAACTTTTAAAAAATCACTTTATTGTGGGTTCATACAACTCTTATCAAAATCCATACATACATCCACTGAATCAAGCACAAATGTTTATGGCCCTCATCATTCTCAAAGTATTTGCATTCTACTTGAGCCCTTTGTATCACAGATTTTACTCTTAATTATTTCTCCTGGTTGAATCTTTCACCCCCGTCTAATTAATGTGTGCCATCAAGATTCAATAAGAACCATGTCACAAAGAAGCAATCAATAACCAGTAGTTCTACATTCATCCGGCAGGTCGCACACACTCTTCAGCACTGCATATCCTAATTTCAAATTTGAGTAATATAATCTTTGCATTGATTTAGCAAGATTTAAAAGTCAGTGACTAGAAAAGCATGTGGCACATATCACAAGTTGCTAGTCCTATCTTCCTTCTTGTAGTTCATTTCCTTTCTACACTTTCCAAACTGGTAGGAGGCACCACTGCCTTTAGCCCTCTGTTAGACAACATCAAATGTGTTGGGGCCATTGATAAAGGGAGTGGCATGCTCCAGTTAGCATACTTTCAAGTGTATCATTTCTATATTCAATGACTTCCAATCTGATTCAAATAAAAGAATAGGCCTTTACAGTTACTACATGACTGCAAACAGTCTATTCCTCTTCTAATAACACACCTCTAAACCTAGAAAATGAGCCCTCATTCCCTCTGTTCCAATCATCCTGAGTTCTGTGCTTTCCTCTAGCATTCTCTTCCTTCTTGATGGAATTCTCTAAAAAATAAATATCTTTTGTCTTTTCACTGAGATGTGACTGTCCTGTTCAGGAAACGCCTGATAGCTATCAAAAGTGCAACTTATGCACTCACCACAATTCCAGATTCCATTTAGGTATCCTTCCTTTATTTTTTTCCCCTCAGATGCTCTTATATATCACTAAAGATGCATGTCGTGTAATTATTTGGTGCATTTTACACATGTCCTTGGGACTCTTCTAGAAGTGGACATGATGGACATAAAGCAAAGCCATCACTAAATTAATGTCCTGTATTTATTAATCCTGGACATTTGTGTCCTCATATCTGACCCTTGATCTTCCTCTGATCTGCCGTGTATTAAAGACTGATGGGACTCTCCACATTTCCTGCTAAACTTTGGCAAATGGAGGCCATCATATATCTTTTGATGGCAAACAGAAAGGAAGATACCATAGCATCCGTGTTCATTTTCTCCTTCAGAGAGTAAATGCATTTCCTCCAGGTATTAGACCACCTCTTCCTATTGTCTATTGCAGGGTAGGCAAGCTGTTGAGACTTCAGAGCCAATCCTGTCCATCCTAACAACTTTAAACGTCACGCAAGAACCTTAAATACATTTTTCCAAACACATGAAATCACCGTGATCAGAATAACTTCAAATGTTTTCAAGGTGACTTCAGAGCCACACGTTCACACAGAAAGAGTTCCATACGGCTTGAGAACCGCAGTTTTCCAACCACTGGTCTGTCCAGTCTAGGCTTTCTAATAATTTCTTGCAATTGAGGATATCTCTATTATCCCTAATAGTTGTTTTGTCTCTCAGCTCTTCTCTCTTCTCTACAATTATCCTCCACCTATGCCCCCTTTGTAGATAAATGCATTTCATAATCTGTCTAAAAGTATTTTTCTTAGATTCTGCTGGACACACATTATTCTAAGGGGTCCCCTAGAAGTTGATATGCAGTAAAAATATAGAACTGAGGCCTGGGAAGGAATGGAACGCATTTTCCTAGCAGTGGCATCCCTTAGGACCTGAGTAAGCTCTTTCTTCTAGCCACCTGGCTTAGATTTCCAAAGGTTTGAAGCAAATTGGGTGAAGATCGCAGCCTCACCTGATTTGGATTCTGCAACCAGGACTAATGGCAATGTGGAATGAATGGGGCTTGTGGGTTCAAATATGAGTATTAGTTTGTTGTTCTTGTCGTTAGGAGGCATTGAGTCAGTTCCAACCCAGAGAGACCTTAAGTGCGACAGAAGACAATACTACTTGGTCCCATGGCTTCTTCACAATTGTTCCTGTGGCTTGATTAAGCTCTTCCACTACCCTTCCTCATCTTACATACTTTGGACATATTGTCAGAAGAGAGTGGTCCTTAGAGAAGGATGTCAGGTTTGGTAAAAAGAGTGTCAGTCTAGCATGGAGGTATTGATGACTGGGATCAGAATGGAGGCAGAAGTACACATAGGTAATGTGAGGAAGACGGCTGCCAGATCTAAGTACCTCCCCTTTCTCTTCGCTTTCCTCGCCAGCCTGCTGCATGTTCAATTGTTCTGGTGTAGTGGGAAGCTGCTGCCAACTTCAAGTGCCTGGGAGACTCACCTCAGAGAACCACAGCTCTGAAAACAGTGAGAAGTGGGGCCAAGCGAATAAACACTTGTCTGCACCCTCTCTTCCCCACAGACGAGATGGAGCAGAAGTTCAAAAAACATAGAGCTGTTAGGGGGGGAAACTGCCAAACAGTTCTCTTTTGGTCGCCCTGTTTTGGCACCCCGCTCAGAGCATGGCATGATTGGTTGTTCTCACTCTGGGACTCTGCTACTCTTCCCAGGTAGGCTGACTTTGTCCTTTGGCTTTGATCACACCTGTGTCTCTTGGGCTATGCCCAAGGGCTTTATGATTATTTTGTTTCTTTAGTAAGGACTTGGGATACTGCCTCTATTACTTCTCTCCATTTTCCCTCCTGGAGTGAGAACAATTCTTTGTCGGAGTTAAAAGGAAAGAGTAAATGATACCAACTGATAAATAAGTCTGTTTCATTGATGGTGAAGTTATGACAACCTTGAAGTGAGAAGGCCCTTTGTCGAGGTGATGCCCTGGTGTATGGACCCTGGAAACATCAATGAAGGACAGAAAGGACCTTGGGTCCTTGGGGTAAGTGGTACACATACTGAACATTTCAAACAAGGCAGGCATGAGGCTAAAAAGCTTTCAACAGAGTATCAATAATATTTAACCTCATCAAAGGCCATATGGAAGAGTAGCACAGTGATTTAGCCTTGAGGCCATAACCATAAACTTAGTGGTTAGAACTCAGCAGGTGTTCCTTGGGAGCAAGACAACACTGTCTTTAATGATCCCAAACTTAGGAAATCCTGCAGAACAGTTCTCACCTGTCCTATCGGTGCCCATGAATCAGTTTACTTCACGGCTATTGAAAAGACCTTTGGAAAAAAAACCTTTAGAACCCATCTCATTAAACTCAGGAGAAATAGGAAACTTTCTGTTACTATAAATATTTACAGGAAACAAAACTCACAGAATAAATTCTCATCTAGTCACAGGATTTCCTTTCATTAGGACAGGTTTAGTGTCAGTGGGTTTGGGATGGTTTGGTTTCACAGGAGCTAAGATAGTGAGATTTCATGTCAGTTACTTTGGTGCTGGCTGGAACTGAGAGGCCATATGTCATGAGCACGATGTTTATGAGAAGGATGACAAAAACTGAAAACATCATCAACACCTACTGATTGAAACAATAGCTACAAAAATAGCTTGTGAATTTTTGATGATCATGAAGATGGAAAGGGATGGGGACACATTTCATTTTGTTATTCATACATTCTCCCTGAGTCTGAGCTGACTCAGAGACAACTACCATACAGCTGGCAAACTACAAGAAGGAGTCACCCTCAGACCACTCCTCTCAAAGACTCAGCACTGCTGTCGATTAAGAACTTTTGAATAGATTCACCATTACTCCCTATGCTGCGTATAAATAGATGTTGAAAATATATAAACTACTATATATGATGAAGCGTGGATGCTGACGAAGAAAACATGTTTCATCTCTTCTGCCAACACGCAAGAGCTTATTACCAACCACAAATATGTAAGCATTCTTCATTAATAAGTCATTTTATTGCCTTAAAAAGATATAAGTGCTGTGGTAGAGGAGGAGGTGGGGAAAAGGAGGTGGTGTTGACCAACCCAGGGACAAGGGAACAACAAGTCATCAAAATCAGTGGCAAGGAGGATGTGAGAGGCCTTGTAGGGATAGATCAAGAGTAGGGTAGCTAAGAGAAATTACTGAAACCCAAATGAAGACTGAGCATGATAGTGGGGCAAGAGAGAAGTAAAAGGAAACAAGAAAGAAATTAGGCATAAAGGGCATTTATAGAGTTCTAAATACAGGCATATACATAGATAAAATTTTATGTGATAATGATGAAACAGATCTACATGCATATATTTTTAGTTTTAGTATTAAGGCAACAAGTGTACATTGAGTTTCCACTCAAGAACTTCCTCAATGCAAGAACACTTTGTTCTATTAAATTGGCATTCCATGATACTCATCATCCTCACATGATAGCTGAAGACAAATATGTGCATAAGGAAATGTGGTGAAGAAAGTTGATGGTGACTGGTTACCAAAAGATACAGCGTTTGGGGTCTTAAAGGCTTGGAGGGAAACAAACAGCCATCTAGCTCAGAAGCAACAAAGACCATATGCAAGAAACACACCATCCTGTGTGACCATGAGGCATCAAACAAGATCAGGAATCGGGCATCAAAGAACATAAAATCATATCATTGTGTGCTCATCTTCTCATTGGAATTGCTGAAGACAAATGTATGCATAAGTAAATGTGGTGAGGAAAGCTGATGGTGCCTGGATATCAAAAGATATAGCATCTGGGTTCTTAAAGTCTTGAGGGTAAACAAGTAGCCATCTAGCTCACAAGAAACAAGGCCCGCATGGAAGAAGCACACCCGCCTGTGTGACCATGAGGTGTTGAAAGGATCTGGTAGCAGGTATCAAAGAATAAAAAATATATTATTGTAAATGAGTGATAGTACAGGCTAGGGACTCACAGCTCATTTGTAGGTAACAGACTTCCCCTTACAGAGGGGTAACAGGGAGGAGGCGAACCAGTTAGGGTACAGTGTAGCAATGATGATGTATACAGCTGTCCTCTAGTTCTTCAATGCTTCCTCTTCCCCACTATCATGATCCCAATTCTACCTTACAAATTCCGCTAGACTAGAGGATGTACACTGGTACAAATAGAAACCGGAAACATAGAGAATCCAGGACAGATGATCGCTTCAGGACCAGTGGTGAGTGTGGCAATGCTGGGAAGGTGAAGGGAAGGTGGGGAAGAAAGGGGGAAGTGATGATAAGAATCTGCATATAGCCTGTTCCCTGGGATATGGAGTACAGGGAAGGGGGTGAAGAGAGACATCGGCCAGTGTAAGATATGACAAAGTAATAATAATTTATAAATTATCAAGGGTTCATGAAGGAGTGGGGAGTGGGAAGGGAGGGGGGAAATGAGAAGCCAATGCTAAGAGCTTAAATCAAAAGCAAAAAATGTTTTGAGAATGATAAGGAACGAATGTAAAAATGTGCTTGACACACAAGGGTCTTATGTATGGATTGTGATAACAGTTGTATGAGTGATAAGAGCATCATAGAATTTCCTTGCAAGTCATTGAACTGCCTTGCAAGATGATTAAGCCACATTATAGAAAGCAGTGCAAAAAACTTCATTTAAAAAAAAAAAGGAAAAAAAGTGACACTGTAACCCACTCTAAATCTGGGAGAAGCCAGAACTAACAAGTGGTCAGAAGAGGCAACCACAAAATGTGGGGAATGCTGATAAGGACTGGTGGAATCCTGCTGGAGTCCCAGTGGTGTCAAAGAATCACCTAAGTTTATTATAAAAGCACAGGTTAACTCTGGCCTTTAGAGAGAGCTAGGATCCAGGATCATCAACTCCTGTTCTCTCCAACTTTATCCTTGAGTGGCAGTCATGTGCTTATGTTAATTTTAGAATTGAAATGTAGGGGTGGAGTCTGGCCTGTTAATCAGGAGAAAGCCATTGAGTAGCTGATGAGGCCTCTGTGTGGGCATGGCTTTCACCTGAGACTCCTGGGAAATCTCGCGGTATTTCCCTCGTGAAGATGAGAAGCTATCTTCCTCAGTTGTTGGGAGTTAGTTTGAGAGATGATTAATCACAGACAAGCTGGCAGTGTCAGAGAAGTCGGAGGAGCCAGCGGAGAAACTACTCGGCTTTGCCCTGATGAAGACAGACCTCTGAAGCTGGAGTGGCATGCTGTTGATGGACCTGAGCCCTGGAAACGAGGAGCCATGGGGAGACCCCTGACAGCGCCAGAATTCTGCACCCACTGACCTGTGACTTCCTGAGTCGGAAGCAGACTTTATAGACTGAATTCGGGCATACGTGTTAATAATGGACTTTTGACTTTGCACTGGACTGGATTGGGATGCCTTCTTAGTGTCACATTTCTTTTGTATATAAACCCTTTCCTTATACCTATATGCATGTCTCTGAAATTTGTTCCTCTAGTCTATCCGGACTAATACACCTTGTGGGTACATCAGTGAAGGCAATGCTTATTGGGATTATGCTATTAGAATAATCTGTGTGAAGAGTGCTGTTACTATGTTTTTCTGATATTCTTGTTCTCATATCCTGCTACGTAATGTTAAGAATTGTTGGATTGCTTGATGTTTGTTTGCAGTGAATAAACTGAGCATTCAAAAATGCCTAAAAGTATTAAGTAATTATTGATTGCAGTGCTTGTAACAATGAGCCCCCAATAAAATGATTTAAAAAAAAAAGGTAACTAAGAGTTTTCCATAAAAATAAAAAAGATGTAGGTGCTGTAGCAGAGTATGGTGAAGAAACTATGCAGTGCCTAGCTAGCCTAAGGAAGAGTATCTGGGTGTTAAAGGCTTGTCTTAAAACAAGTAGCCGTCTAAGTAAGTATTCATTAAGTCCACATAAAATAAACAAACCCATGTTTCATCCAAGAACTATAAATACAATATAATCCAAATCTAAAGGAAGCAATGGTATCAAAACTTAAGTAATGAACACCTGGCTTGCACATATCATTGTTGATATGAGATGGATATTGGTCTATAGTAAATCTTGGAGAACCGTGAGTAAGAAACCTTTCTCCCATAGGCTAGCTGTAGCTTTAACCTGGTCAGGTTGCAGTTAGCATCCTGTCACCACTAGACCACCAGGCCTTTACTAAATCCCAAATTTGCTTCTTGTTATAATTCCTTCCATCAAATGGTCTTCACTGGTTTCATTTTGCTTACAAGAAGGAGGAAAGCTCAGCTGTTTGAGCTAGCTGACCCTCATGTGACACAGTTGGCACACATTGAGACTAAAGCCTGCCGAGACCCAGCTGTTCACTTACCGTGAACTACTGAACCA
>PVJH01003936.1:0-133387 GCA_004026705.1 Nesogale talazaci
TGTATTACAGGCATTGGAAACTATTAAAGAACTCTACAGAAATCTGGATGGCTTCTTAAATGGAACTTATCTTGGAACAAAACTAGAAGGAATCTGAGACTTGATATGAATTAAGAAACACTCCAAATTTCATCACTGTAGAGCAGGGGTGCTCAATATATCGATCACGATCTATTAGTTGATCACAAATGTAGTGTGGGTAGATGGCATGACATTTACAAATAGATGTAAGCCTATCATCAATCCTATCACTTAATTGATATACAGCACAATCAGTCAGACACAATTATAGGCACCAAATGCATGCACAAATAACTGTTCTAAGGGCAGCAAAACTGACAAGCTAGGTTATCTCCAATTTGTAGACCTTGTTTTGATTTCTTTTTTTAATTTTTTTTAAATATAGATTTTATTGGTGGCTATTACAGCTCTTTTTTGTTTGTTTGTTTTTTGTTTTGGGGGCATCACTGCCCTCCGGTGGTGTGAGTAGGAGGCCCAGCCTTACTGCTGGATTTGAACCTCCAACCCAGTGGGCTGCAGTCCCGCGCACAACCACTAGACCACCAGGACTCAGCCCCGCAATTACAGCTCTTATAACGTTCAATACATTATTCATATTAAGCATACTTGTACACATGTAATAACGGTTTGTAAATTTGTTATTACCTCTTCATATTGTACACTGTCCAATGTGTCACTTCACTCACCCCCCCCATTGCCCGCACCCCAGAAAGGAGGTCACATGTAGATCCCAGAAATTAGTCCCCCCTTTCTACTCCACCATCCCTCCACCCTCCCAGTGTCACCACTCTCCACTAGCCACAAGGGATTATCTCTCCTAAATTCCCACGTTTCTGACTCCAATATACATCCCATGGTCTAGCCGAATCTGTTTGGCAGAATTGGAATCAATGATAGTCAGTGGGAGGAAGCATTTGAGAACCAGAGAAAAGTTGCACATTTCATTGCTACTACACTGTACCTAGACTAGCTCTTCTCGCTGCAACCTCTCTGTAAGAGCATGTCGCTTCACTTATTGATGGGCTTTGGCTCCCCAATCTGAACTCCCTCTCATTTAAAATATAATTTTTGGGTCTTTGATGCTTGATACCGAATTCCTTTGACACCTCGTCGCTCAGACAGTGTGCTTCTTCCATGCTTCTTAGCTAGATGGCTGCTTGTTTGCCTTCAAGCCTTTTAGATCCCAAGTGCCACATCTTTTGGTAGCTGGGCCCCATAAGCTTTCTTCACGACACTTGCTTATGCACATATTTGTCATCAGTGATCATATCAGGAAAGTGAGCATATAATGTTATGATTAATAGCTCCTGAAACCTGATAATTGATCCATTTGGCATCTCTTGGTTCCCTAAACTGGTATGCTTCTTCCATATGGGCTTTGTTGCTTCTGAGCTGGATGGCCACTTGTTTACTTTCAAACCTTTAAGATCCCAGATGCTACATGTTTTGATAGCCAGGCACCATCAGCTTTCTTCACCACATTTGCTTTTGCACATATTTGTTTTCTATAATCATGTCAGGGAGGTGTGAACTATGGAATGCCAATTTAATAGAACAAAATATTCTTGCACTGAGGAAGTACCTGATGGAGGTCCAATGCCCATCTGCTGTCCTAATTCTAAGCTTATAAGTATATGCATATTGATCTATTTTCCCATCGTCATATGAATATATGCACTATGTGTATGCCTGTATTTAAGCTCTATAAATGCCCCTTACTCCCCAGTTCTCTTCTCTATTTTCTTATACCTCCTTCCATTCCACCATCATGTGAATCTCCATTTGAGTTTCAATATTTTTCTGTTACATTAGTCTTAATCAATCCCTATCAGACTTCCCTCACTCACCCCACTACTGATCCTGAACCACATGCTACTCCCCCCATCCCTGGATCAGCCAATAGCCCCCCTCCTACATCCACCTTGGTACCATCAGTCCTGTGGTCCCCACCCCCAGACCATCCATCCAGCCCACCCCATCCAGATAGACCTGTAGATAAAATACCATGCTCAAAAAAAAGGCATTCCATAATAAAGCAACCAAAGAAAAGAAAACAATGAAAACATCAACAAACCACCCCCCGATATCCAACATATACATGTACATGCAAAAACACAAAGATAATAACAATATAAAAACCTACAAATAGTTTAAGATCTGTTCATTGACCTCCAGGAGTGTCTCCTGGTTAAGTGAGATGGGGTGCCACACTCTAGTCACAAAGTTTATCTTTGGTGCTCCATCTGGAGCTCCATGTTCTGTTGCACACCCTTAGTGTTTTGGTGTGGTTAGGTCAGACAGATTGTTTCTCCAATGTTGACCCCAAAATGCCTTGGTTCAGTGAGGGTAGCTGAATTTCATATTGAGGCCGGCCATATGGTCCTCTCTCTGTATCGGCAATTCGGAGTGGGAATATCGTCCTGAAGGCTCAGTGGGCAAGGGTGTACTTCATTATATCTGCCCCCCCCCCTCATTTATTCTCTTGTATTCTGGTCAGGTGTATCTCTCTACCCAAGCTGCAGGTTTGGTGCTGACCTCCAAGGCAAGCTCCCCAGGGGGAGAAGTGGGTGCCCTTGTAGTTGGAATTGGGGTTGTACTCTCAGATCTCTCCACTAGTTCTCCAATCCATTGCTTCATGCTGCATTCACATCTGGGAATGCCATATTTAAGTTTGGTTCCTCTTTTCCTGTGGAGATTTTAAAAAATACACTCCACTTGGGTAGGTTAGTACCCCATTCCATCTCTACTTAACACCATCTGACATCCCACATCCCGGTATCCCACTCTAGTTGGCTAGCCCTAGATTTGGTTTGGACCCAGCTGTACTACGTAGTCCTTCCCCCAGGATTTTCTATATACTATAGATTTTTCCCAATACCACTTTTGCATTTTTAAAAAATTATTATTAAACTTACCCCAGAGGTCTCATATTGTACATGTCCTTTTGTGCTTGACTAACTTTGCTTAGCATAATTTTCTCCAGTTCTTCCCATGTGGTGAGATGCCTCATGTGTTCATCACTGCTTTTCAGTGATGCTTAGTACTCCATTGTATGTATGTACCACAACTTTTTAATCCACTCATCAGTTGATGGAAATTTGGACCACTTCCAGCTCCTTTTTTTCCTCTTAAATGTATGAATGGGTATTAAAATGAGTGGGGAAGCTGGATCAAGGAAGAAGACAAAAACATATCATCTTCCCACGGAATGGAAGATTTTGACACTACAAGCTGACATTCAACTGAACTCCAGAGTGCATGAACAGTTTTGGAACTCACTCACAGAGGGAAAGTAACCAAATACGAGAAAATATGTTACTTTTTTGACTGCATTATTCAGCTATACTTATTGATGTGAGTCATCCTTTTCTCACATAAAGACCATTCAGTACCATTCCATCACGACTGGTGATCTTTTGGAAGTGTAGCTGTCAGTAGCTACTGTCTGTACTCTACAGTGTGGCTTTTTCCATTCAGTGCAAGTCATCAGAGTAAACTCAGGTAATGACAAAAAATGTACATAGTTAACCGCGCTGTGTGGTGCAGTATGAACTCATGCAGTAACGCAAGGTATATAAACATACATTGTACATATAAAGAATTCTTAATGCATTTATGAATAAATATAATAAAATGCATAAAATAAATATATCATTTGCATTTTTGTAGTTGCTACATGTTTTGATACATAATTTTGATCGTTTTATAAGCAGCTCTCATGCTGAGAAAGTGTGAGCACCCCTGCAGTAGAGAAGGGGCATGTGACAGCCTTAAATGAAATTTAATAAACAGTTACTACTTTCAAGGCCTTATTCTCCCAATCACCTTGTCCTCATTTGCTTGTGCAGGCAATTTGGGAGATGTTGCCTGGGGAGGAATTGAAAAATCTCTGAGAATGCTTAATTTCATTTTCAATTTAAGTAGCCAGTGCCTACTCAAAGAAATAGTCCCTGGAGTGAAATTTTGCAGCTGAGATATATTTTTTCAATAGTTTCTCTTTCTGCTGCAAACATTCCTTAGAGAGAAAAAAAATGTTTTAGTAGCATCTGAGAGAACAAAATCCCTCCAGATGCTTCCTCCCGCCTGCCTTAACTAATGTCTCTATCACAGTTTCTAATGGTGCTCTCTGATCCAGATAGACATGCTGGTCCACTTAAGAATTTTTCTTAGGGCTAACATTGCCCTCGATCCTCCTGTGGCATTTTCACTCAAGTCAATAGGAGCTACATGACTGGATCAAGGTGGGATAGATAACCCCATGAGTTCACTACAAATTTAAACGCTGTGAAAGAAAAAGCCAGAGGAATGAGGGAAAAGTGATAAAATGGCCTCAGCTGAAGAGGAGAAATGGATTATTGGCACCACATAGAGACTTCTTGGTACATCAGGGTCTATTTCTTTGAGGACAGAGCTAAGGTAATAAATGCAGTCACATTTGAAAAAAAGAAAGGTATAGAGTCACAAATACCTTTACAAATTGAACAAGAGGGCTATTCGGGACATAACATTTGAACAGTTTTCACATGTGCATAAATGGAATGAATCTCCACATCATATATATGGTGTTATATTTTTAAAGGTCTAATCATTATTTTTAGAGAGCGATAGACTGCATTTGTCAGTTTTGTCTCCTGAATCATAATTCCTAGTGAAGTTAGAAAAATTTCTGAGTATGTCTGGATATTTTGAATATTTATTTTACTTGCACATATTAGTGAAACTTTCTGAGTTACCAATTGGTCTTCCTAAACTGATGGTTAACAATATGCTTATCAGAAGGGGTAGTGTGAATTAATATTGATTAGAGTTAGAGCTTTTTTACAATTTGGACATGAAAGTATTTGTAAAATACTCTCAGTTTTCTGGTTAGTGCTCTATCTAAATTAAGGTTTTCTCATTTGGAAAGCATAGCATCCATCAAATACCTTAGGGTGAATAGATCAGCAATAATTTCAGCAGTGGAAATCTTCAGGAAGAAAAACATGTTGTAGAAATTCACAGAATCATGGAATTTGGACTGTAAGTGGAGATGGCTGTTATTTTTACTCTTCAAGACAAATGCTAGACTATCAAGAAACAAACCAACAGACACTAATGGACTCAAAAATACCTGATCAGATGTTTCTTGACCTTTCAGTGTTACTAGCATCCCTAAGCTCTGATGAACATTGACATGAATCACAGAATTAACCAAAATGCCCAAGGTAGTGAGGTTTTGTTGGTATAAACTAGGATACCTGTTCAAAAGTGTTTTCCTCACCATTTAATGTTGTCCCTGAAAGGCCATATTAGAATTCATTCCTTGAAGGCTGAATTATTTTCACTCTCCAAATAATTCTTCATTAAAATGCAGATGTGGCCTGGAGCTTTAATACTCATGGTTAATTTCTGAACAAAAAAAATATCTAGGAGATTGTAAGTAAGATGTAACAAATAAAAGGGCTTAAACTAATAAACAGAGTTCTGAGTCACAGAAGAATAGTGAAGCCAATTGAAAGAGGATTGGAGGACACAAAGGCACACTTAATCTGCCTCAGAAAAAAAGATATTATAGGGGAGAACTTGAAATGGGAGTTGTTCATTGAGAGTTTCAGATGAGTCTCTTTGTTAGCCAAACTGCCTTTCTCAAAAGACAAGTTCTTAGGACCCTTGAGGAGAAAAATTAATACAAATTTACCAACTATTGTATCACAACTCTTCCCCTAGACTTCATGATAAATTTTATGTCAAGGGTTGTTGTCAGAAGTCGACAGTAAGAACATCTGCTTGTGTTTAGCTCAACTTTCCTAAATTTGTATATCACAGATTTTTTTTCTTTCATAAAAGCATTTAAAAATTTGACATCAACAAACAAAGCTATTACAATAAAAAGTTGGTCTGGAAACAAAAGAACTAGATGCAAGTTCTGATTTTGCTGTTACATTTGTTGGTGCTTTCTCTAAAATTTTGTTTGGAATAGATTAATAGGGATGATTTGTTTTTAATTTAAATAATCCTTACTGGATTGGTCCATTAAATAAATTGGAAAATGTAAAGGTACATGTTGCTACTTAATTGATTGATTATGCTGGATGCCCCCAATTTTGAACACCATCACATCACCACAGAGCAGCAGTTCTCAACCTGTGCATCGCAACCTGTTTGGGGGTCAAATGACCCTTTCATAGGACTCACCTAATACCATGGAAAAATACCTATTTCCCATGGTCTTAGGAATCCAGACAGTGCTCCTCTATCCGTCTCCCACATGTGGGTCGGCCAACATGGAGATATGCCCGCATGCTACACCATGCTTCAAAACAAGCTGTCATTTATTTGCCATTAGCAATAAATTGTTCACAATATATAATGACATATTGTTTGGTGTTTCATCACTATGCTTTAATTATGCTCAATTTGTAACAATGAAAATACATCCTGCCTATCAGATATTTACATTATGATTCATAACAATAGACAAATTGCATTTATGAAGTAGCAACAAAAATAATTTCATGATTGTGCGTCACTACAACATGAGGAACTGTATTAAAGGGTTGTGGCTAGGAAGGTTGAGAACCCCTGCACTAGAATCTAAATAATATGCCCACTAGTGCCAAAACCATAAATGAAATATTATCTATTCAAACTACTTCTGAATCTTTTAATTATAATTTAAATGGAAATGATCCTTGGGTAACAAGGACAGTTTTTGCTTTTCTTTGTCTTTTTATTATCAGTCACAATCTTAGGTACAATGGAAAATATCTCATTGCTTTTAAAAGAAATATTCCAAAGTTCTATTATTTCCAAATGTCTAAAATTATCAAATACCTCCTTAAGAGAAACCATTAATATGCTCTTTAAAAGTGGGGAAAAGTACTTTTGGATCCTGGATCTTTAGTAGGAAACAATAAATTTATAATTATTTTCATCGAAACTTGAAAGAGATAAGCCAATGCCATATGCCATTCATAGTCCAAGAAACTGGATATATAGTTTCCAAACCTGATCTTAGCCAAAAGGCCAAGAAACAATGAAAATATCATACTGTACATAACTCACTCACTGAGCATTCCTATAGAAAAGCTACTCTGAAAGTGATATATCTTCTTGAGGAATGGTGAAATCCACGAGTAATGTTGTTATTGTTGCTCTTCCTAGGCTATGATCTTTACGGAAGCAGATCACAGTTCTGTCTGCTACGGAGAGGCTGGAGAGCTTTATTGAATGCTTCACTCTTGTGTCAACACACCTTTGGATGGAATAGTACGCTTCTTGACAGAGGGGTAATTGCATACTATGAAAAACTTAAAGAGAAATGGCATCTTGATGTGAGATACAACTTGTATGTAGTCCAGTCTTTTTTTTTTTATAGTCCAGTCTTATTGGCATTGGAATAGTAGGTCAATGGGATGGCTTTATGGAGATCCAGAACTTTCGGCTCTTTATTCCGTGTGAAGTACATGTTTATTAGAACCATAAGTTTTGTTCTTCCTACATCATCGTTCCTTGTATCACAATAGAAATGAATATGAGATAAAGCTATAGTTGAAAATAATGTTATCAAGATGATTTATTCTGCTTCCCACATTTTAATCTACAGGTGAACAAGGGTCATAGCGTCAGTCTTGGACCATTGCTTTAAATCACAAATTGCATTTGTGTGGAAGAGGGGGCATGAATCGGAGAGACCAAGGGGCATATAAGATGATAAAGCAAGTATGTTGATTAAGCTATTCTTTGGAGGATACAATCCATTTAAGGAGAAAAAAAACTAGAAGTGCAATGTAATTTGGGAAAATATCCAGACTACCATTTATGTAGAAAGATGTATGATGGACTCTTCAATCATTGCCAAACTCTACATTTGGAAAATGAGAAAGTGAAGGAAATTGTGACGAATAACAATTTAACTGATATTATTATTATTGCTGTTTGTGATGGAAGGAATAGAAAGATAAAACATTTGCTAAAATACAATGACGTTCACTGGAGAAAAACACAGAAAAAAATTTAAATTATGAAAATTAAGCACGAGTTTGAGAGTAGCTAGATAAAGAGTTGCACACTAATAAAAGCAAAATATTTCATAATTTATTAGTAATAAAAATGTGAAGTTAAAAATTTGAACTTTTAATTGCACCAGGGGATAAGAATATCAATGTAGATAGATCGCCAAAAGCACACGTGAAAAAGAAAATAGATACATTGAACTCCATCCAAGCTAGGAAATTTTGTGCTCAAAGAACATTATGAAAATGAAAGCATAGGCCAAAATAGGAAAAAAATTACAAATATATAGGGTTTGTGCACAGGTGATATGAAGAAGTCTAAACTACGAGTAACAAAACTCAGTTGCAAACTGGGGAATGTGCTTGAAAAGCTTTTCTCCAGAGATTATATACAAAAATAAAAGTCAATTAGTATTTTTAAATGCTCAACATTAAATATGAGTTATATGCCAATTGAAGCCACAATTAGATACTGCTTAGGATTCAAAAGGATGGCCACCTCCCCACTGCCCATCTCACACACACACACACACACACACACACACACACACACACACACACAAACTATGTATCTAAAAAGCAAGAGAAAGAAAAGCAGATAATAAACAAGAATTGACAGAGGTATGGAGAAATTGGAATGCTGATATATTTCTTTTTTCCATTTATGTATTTATCATTTTCATTTCATTTAAAAATCATTTTTGGGGATCATGCAACTCTTATCACAAAGCATAAAATATTCATTATATGTCAAGCACGTTTGTACATTTGTTGCCCTCCATTGTCTCAAAACATTTGCTTTCTACTTAAGTTCTTGGTATGAGCTCCTTATATTTTTCATTCCCTACCTACTACCCCCTCCCTCATGAACCCTTGATAAATTATGAATTATTATTATTTTGTTATACCTTACACTGTCTGATGTCTCCCTTCACCCACTTTCCTGTTGTCTGTCACCGAGGGAGGAGGTTTTTTGTAGATCCTTGTAATTGGTATCACCTTTCTACTCCATCTTCCCTCCATCCTCCAGGCTTCACCACTGTCACCATTGGTCCTGAAGGTATCATATCTCCTAGATTTCCTGTGTTTCTGGTTTCTATCTGTACCACTATATAGCCTCTGGTTTGTAAAAGAATTGGGATCAAGAGAGTGGGCGTGGGGGCCATAGGGGAGAGGAAGCATTTAAGAAAAGTTGTATGTTTCATTGTTGCTACACTGCACCCAGACTGGCATGTCTCCTCCCTGTAACCTTTCTGTAAAGGAATGACCAGTTGGGTACCCAATCTGCACTCCCCCTCATTTACAATGATAGGGTTTTTTGTTCTTTGATGCCTGATACCTGATCCCTTTGGCACCTCATGGTCATGCAGGCTGGTGTGCTTCTTCCATGTGGGCTTTGTTGTTTCTGAGCTAGATGGCTACTTGTTTACCTTCAAGCCTTTAAGTTTAAACATTATATCTTTTGAGAGCCAGGCACCATCAGGTTTCTTCACCACATTTGCTTATGCACACATTTGTCTTCAGCGATTATGTGAGGGAGGTGTGCATCATGGAATGACAATTTAATAGAAAAAAGAGTTCTTGCATTACGGAAGTATTTGAGTGGAGGTCCAATGTCCATCTGCTTTCATAAAATTAAACTTATAAATATATGCACATAGGTCTATTTCACCATTGTCATATATAAATATAAATATAAATTTACATATGTACATGCCTGTATTTTTACCTCTACAAATGTCCTTTGTCTCCTAGTTATTTCCTCTGTTTTCTTTAACTTTCTTCTCATCCCACTATCATGCTCAGACTTTATTTGGGTTTCAGTAATTTCTCTCAGCTACATTAGTCTCGATCAATCTGTAACAGATCTCTCCCACCCACCTTGTCCCTGATTTTGGATCACTTGTTGTTTCCTTGTCCCTGGTTTGGTCAACCCCACCTCCTTTCCTCCACTTTCCCCTCTCCCATATCCATCCAGAACCATAGGTCCCATTATATTCTCCTCCAGACTATCCATCCAGCCTATCTTATCTAGATAGACCTGCACCAAAAAAAGTGAATCTCATGTCACTATCTTTGCTATTCCTTGCACTTCTGAAAGAATGACCAAGTGCAAAACAATAGCAATACAAAATGACAAAACAAAATGAGACAACTAAAAAAATGACAAAATAATAATAAATAATAAATTTAAATATTTATGAAAGAAAAATCTTTAAATTGTTCACGTTCTGTTTGTTGACCTCTAGGACTGTCCTATGGTCGAGTCTGATGTGGGGCCATGCCCTGGTTCCAAAGTATATCCTTGGCACTACCTCAGGATCTCCGAGCACCACTCCCCCACCTACCCTGCTATTCTGCCACATGTCCTTAGTGGTTTGCCTCAGTGTGGTAGGGTCATACCAGGCCTCCCAACACTGTGAAATGCTGATATATTGCTAGTGATATTTTAAAATATCACTTTGGTGATGAGGATAAACCTGCCTCAAAATGTTAAATCTAAAGTGACCTTATTAACCAGTTTTGTTAATCTGCGTAGACTAGAGAAACATATTCATAAACATGCATATGTATATGAGAGAGGTTTATATACAAGAGGAAAGGAACATTGAAAAATCATCCTAACCCAGTCCAGTTCGAGTCCATAAGTCGATATTAGCCCATATGTCTGATACCAATCCGTTGGATCTCTTCAGACTCACGAAGCATGTGCAATGATGCCAGGACAGTCACAGATCAATAGGTGCAGAGTCTTGTGTATCCAGTGGCAGTAGAAGCATCTCAGCCCTGGCATTGGATAAACTATTATACAGAGATAACGTCTAATGTATAATAGAGTCTCCACATGAGTGAGTCTCCACATGTCTTTTCTGGCTTCACTGGTATGATTCCATCTGGGCAAGTTCATGTGATTTCTCCTCCGGCTTCTCCAGGTTCCAGGACTCAGGATCTATCTATCAGCATGCTGACCTGTTGTCTTGTCAGCCGAGCGGCCCAAGGGACTGAGTTTAGTGTCTTTCTAGTAGAGCCTCTTCAAGCAACTGAGTCAATAGTCTTTCACTTCCAAGGGAGAAATATTGCAAGATTTCCCAGAATTCTCAGAGAAAGCCATGCCCACATAGAGGTCTCATTTAATTATTAAGTGAAAAATATTTATGAGAGAATACATTTTGAAAATATCAAAAATAATTTCTAATCATTGCTGATTCTCAATATTCAGAAAATTTTTATCATAGTTTATAACAGCTGCATTGATGTATAACTCATATAGCATGAATTCAACCTTTAAACGTTGACAGGCTAGACTCCACTCCCAATCATGAAATTGACATGAGGACATGACTGCCTCACCAACCAATACCCAGGAAGTATATACCCTCGAAAAATAAAAATCTATGTTTACAACCCTATGCATGTAAATGTTCATAATAATACTATAATAACAGAAAAGCAAAAGCAACCTATATGTCTATAATTTACAATGATGAACAAAATGTGATATATTCACAGATTTTGGCAATGAAGGACTGACTTGTGTTCCATCATGAGTGTAACTTGAAAACATATGAAGAGGTGATCACAAAAGAGTTTTTGTACAATTCTATTTCAGGGAATAAGCAACACTACAAAGACAAAAACTGTATTAGTGACTACAGAGTAAGAGACAAAATGGAAAGGAATTTTCTACTGGGTATGGATTTGCTTGGGAAATGATGAAGTATTTTATAGTTAGTGGTGATGGAGTATAAACTGCAAATACACTAAAAATTCATTGAATTATATACTTCAAAGGTTGAATTTGTGTTATATGAATTATACATCAATGCAGCTGTTATAAAATATGGTGAAAACTTTTCTCTGAAAATTGAGAAGCAGCAATGATTAGAAATTATTTTGGGTGTCTATTTGGTGTTTTCATGATGTATTCTCTCCTAAATATTTCTCACTTAATAATTAAACTGTAAGTGACTTAAGCAAGGCTACCAATTTATTCCTATGTGCCCCATAAAAGAAGACAAAAATGAACACAAGTGTTCATTTGAGAAATTACAGAAATCCTACATGCTCAATTATGTAGATCCCCAAATTTAGTTGAATTACTACATGAAGATTTAGGCTGCTTCAATTAAAGATTTCTTTCCCCCTCATCTATCTTGTTCCAAGTCTAAGACTACAGTGTGCTTACAATAGCCCTAGGAGTTTGCAAGTATAGAATTATGACTCATCGCAGGACAAAACTAGGAGCAATTGTCAGTTTATGAGGAAAGAAACCCATATTTAAAGACTAACTTGGGCAGTCAACATGTTTCATTGCTGTTAGTGCTTGCAGTAAACTATGAATAATTTTATGTACTTATTATCCTTCCACATATTGTGTTTTGCCATAGTCTGAGAGACTCTCTTCAAAACTGTCAGATGGAAATTAGGAGACATTGAGCTTCCTATGATTGAGAGATTAAATGTATTATTTGTCTCAGTAGTCAGTGAACCAGATTTAGTTATACAGCATGAAAGGATTTTTTTTTAATGATTGATGTGTGGATCTCTGACCCCTGTGTAAACAAATCTTGTATTGATAATTCTCAGTGCTATCCTGAAAAGCCATCCTTATAACTCACTGAAAATATTTGTTCAGATTATGAGAAGAAAAAATCTTGAAGTGGAGTTAGAAAGAAAAGTGAACTTTTCTTTTAATTTTACAAATTATTTGTGTTTACACTGTAGAATATTTGCACAAACATGAGGATAAGAGAAAGAGTATTATTCTAACACCATGCGACCATCTATTTAAAATATCAAAGTTCAAAGTTATTGTTTCTTAACCTATCTTCCATCTAGGTTCAACCACTGGTGAAATCAGTGTTTTAATTATCTAATATTTCTCTAAAGAGTTCTGCACTTTTCTGTTTACATGACTTAAAAATGGCATCTGTGGTAGCCTTAAGAAAATCACATTGTGTTCTTTCTCAATATCCTTTGAGTTTGCAAAACAAACAGAAGTATAGAGGTGCAAGAAGAAGACCTCAGGGCTATAAGGTTCCTCAGTGAAATTCTTGTGCCACTGTCTTTGATATTCCTTGCACTCTTGAAAGGATGATCAAGTGTAATGTCTTCAAGGGAAAAAATGTTTGCCTCAACACTTTACTGGCTCTTTCATCACAAAAGCAGTTTTAAATTTTGCTAAAATTTTTTCGTAATGAGAACATGTAAGTACTCTATGTCTTTCAAGAAAATATTTCAAAATTACCCCTTTAGAATCCCAAAACATAATCACGGTAACTTTCTTAGGTGACCTATTGGCTTTGGATTTAATTTGTCTTAGAAGCTACAATTTTGATTGGAATTTTTTGATAATAACAATTTACTGAGAGAATTGCTGCCATCTACTGATCACGGAGATGTGTTTAGAGATATTTTGTTTAGAATAAATACATGCAAATAGGAGTCAGAACCCTACTAGCAATATTTACTTACATATCCTTATATATGTACATGCATATCTACTGCTAGCTTGCTGATTGAAGATTCAGTTCTATTCTCAGGAAACTTACGTGTCATATCTTTTATATTAATATCTTTATGTTCCATCTGATGAGAGACTAACATATCCATTGCATTATTGAGAATTATAATAAAACCAAGGAGAAAAGAAAAACAGTTGCTGCAGATTGAACTCTGACTTCATGGAAACCCCACATGTATCATAGTAGAATTGTATTTCATGGCTGCTTTTCTGAAAATGTGTGATGATATATTTCTTTTTAAGTGCCTCTGGGTGGACTTGAGAGTTAACTTTTGCATAACCCAAGGATTTTGCAAGTTTTATTATACAGTAGATGCTATCTCTGGAATGTGACATCTGCAATGCATATATTTTTTTAATTTTCTGAGTGATGCTGGGCATAGATGTAGTTTTAGATCCTTCACAATGCAATCTTTTAATAAATGAAAGAGTAGGTAGAAAAGCATTGAAGAAAATCAAAGCAATCTTTATTAAACAAACATAAAAATATATCTTCAATATATCCTTCTTTTAGGTCTATAAACTTCTGGTGGTAGTGTTTTCAACTAAGTCTTTCCCCAAAGAATTAAGTGCTCCTTGATTCACACCACTTCAAAACAGAAGATTTTGAGGGCTTTGGGCACTCAAATCTTGTTTCTTTTCAATATTATTTGATTTTTGTGAACAAAAAGAAGCTTGAAGGGGCAAGACCTGTAATATAGTGTGGATGGGGTAAAGTTTACCATTGTAATTTTCAGAGAATAGCTTTTGCAAAATGGTGATTTGTCTTACTGGGGGAAAAAACCTTCACAGTAACTTTCCTGGCTCATTTTTTCACCAAGGCAATTTTCATTTTCTTAAATCATCTTCCTGCTGAACCTTTGTGATCTTCCTGAGTCCATGAGTAATTATATCAAAATTACCCTTTTAGAATCTCCTTCAAAATAACTCTTACCATAAACTTCTGAGCTGACTTCTTTACATTAAGCTTAGCTGGTACAGCTGGTCACCTAGGAGACATTATTTTGAGTGGAACATTTTTTAAAGAAAACCTAACAAGACTAAAACAAATGTTTTACTGAGGCAACATTTTTGCTGCCATCTAATAATCACAGATTGCATGTTCAAATAAGTTTTGCACCAGATAAACTAGCTATTAAACTAGAAGTCAATATAGAGAAAACAAAAACAAAACCCTTACAATGGCACAAATAGGCAATAACATGATGAATGGAGAAAAGATTGAAACTGTCAATGATTTCATATTGCTTGGATCCACAATTAAAGTTCATAAAAGTAACAGCCAAAAGATCAAAAGACATCTTTCGTAGGTAAATCTGTTGCACAAGACCTCATTAGAGTATTAAAATGCCTAAGGTATGCCTAACCCAAGCCATGTTATTAGTAATAGCTTCTTATGCATGTGTAAGTTGAACATTGAATAAAGACAATGGAAGAGAATTTCATTTATTGTGTTGGCAAAGAACATTGCAAATATCATGGATAGCTGAAGGAGAAACCAATCTGAATTGGAAAAAGTACATCCAGGATGATCCTTAGAGACAAGTTAGACAAACACTGAAGCAAAAACATTATTCTCTTAGAGATGCCTGCATTTTCAGCCTAAAATTCATTTATGATAGCACAAGTCTGGAAGGATATGAAGAGTTTTGATTTAATGTGATAAAATAGCCTAGTATTTAAAACTTGATACAAATGATGTACTGAATGTTGTAGTAGCTGTAAGAGCCCCCAATAAAATTAAAAAAAAAAAAACAGAAAAAAAAGTAAAAAATAGTGGATTAATTAAAAAAAAAAAGGATGCATCATGTGGCAGTCATGTGCTTATGTTAATTTTATGATTGAAATGTAGGGGTGGAGTCTAGCCTGCTAATCTGGAGATAGCCATTGCGTAGCCAATGAAGTCTCTATGTGGGCATGGCTTTCACCTGAGACTTGTGGGAAATATTGCGATATTTCCCTCGTGAAGATGAGAAGCTATCTTCCCCAGTTGTTGGGACTTAGTCCCAGAGATGATTAATCACGGATAAGACAAGGTGGCAGCGTCTAAGAAGCTGGAGGAGCTGGCAGAGAGATCACATGGCTTTACCCTGATGGAGCCAGACCCCTGAAGCTGGGGCGGCCACATGGAAACCTCTGCCAGTGATGAGTTGCTTCTGCTGTTGATAGACCCTGAGCCCTGGAAGCGTGGAGCCTTGTGGAGACCCCTGCCAGCGCCAGGTTTCTTTACCCCTGTAACATCGTGAGTCAGAAGGAGACTTTATAGACTGATTTCGGGCATATGGGTTAATATCGGACTTATGACTTAGAACTAGGCTGAGCTCAATGTCCTGTTCCTCTTGTATATAAACCTTTTCCTTATATCTATATGCATGTCTTTGAAATTTGTTCCTCTAGTCTACCCAGACTAACACACATCAGCACATAAAAATAGCTAAAGTAATTTAAATATCAATTTAATATTTTTCTTTTCAGTTCCAACTACTTATGTTATTTTAATTTACAGTATTTCTGAAAATACTGTGAAATAACTGTTATTTTATTTTTCCATCCTTTTTCAAGTCATACTCTATTGGAGGTCCTAATGAACCATGAAAAGGCTTATATGGGAAAACTAGGTGATATCTGATTCCTGGATAAACCATGCTTTGGGTAATTCATATACCTCCTTCTTTCTAAATCAGTGACTACTAAATCTTGATCAATTTTAAAAAGACAACAGGACATTTTTCCTTCCTAGAGAACTAGTCAAATTTTGAATTATTTCTTAGACTTGAAATCTATTGGTTTAAAAGGTCACATAAACAGTAGTATAAATTGATGTGTTAGAAATGCAGAGGTTATGCCAGGAATCAAAAATAGGGGATCCAGTATTGTTGATATTCTTTCTCTTTGCTGACCACACCAAAATTATTTCATTATCAGTGACATTATTCTGACTTACTGCTATATAAAATTATATGGAACAAAGTATAACTGTTCTTTGTGGTCTTCGAGAATATGCATCTATACGGAAGCAAAAAAAAAAAAACAACTGATCTTTTTCTTGAGGTGGATGGTTAGCTCTGAAGATATTGTGGTTAGCAACCCAACACCCAAACCCTAATGCACAGAGCCACTACTATAACATACTTAAAAACAAAGGTATGTGTTTCAAGTTTGTGTTTTCCTCAATCAGGATTGATCACAAACAAAAGGTATGCTAGTCTGATATTGATACAGCCCTACAGCTATAATCCCCACACTTTGTGAATCTCAGTTAGGAATTTATCCATGTAGCTTCATGTTTCTTGGTGTCAAATGATTTGTTGTTTCATATGTAATTCCCCACCAATGCCAGTGTGGTTCTCTTCTCAATAAATAACAACCTGGCCACGCTGTTCTCAATTCATTTATCTGACAATACAGAAGAGTTGAAGTCAAACAAAACTGAGAAAATTGCTTTAGAAGTTAGCATGAATAACAATATTTAAAATTATTAAGGATGCATTCTATTGAAAGAGAGAATGCAATGACGTGAGATAGTAGCCTACATTCTTCGCTGTGGCTATTTTAGCCCATAGCACTTTAAAATATTTTTCTCTGTAGTGTTCTAATTTTAGTCTATGTGCTGCCAAAGTGAGCACACTTTAAAATACTTTTAAAGCCATCAGCAGCTCTCAGGAGCAGCGATGGGTAGCTCCCACGACCACCATAGGGCAGTGATGACCCCCCAAAACAAACAAACAAAAAACAAAAATATTTTAAAGCATTTTCACTCTGAGAATGATAAAGGCCAACAGATTTAGGTATTTTTTTCATGTGCTTTCATACCTCATTTAATCATGCAGGGAAGAAATTTTCTTTTTTTTAATTTTTTTTGGGGGGCATCACTGCCCTCTGGTGGTGGGAGTAGGAGACCTAGTCTTTGCTCCTGTGGAGCCGGTGCTGGAATTGAACCTCCATCCCAGTTGCCTGCAGTCCCATGCACAACCACTACACCACTGGGGCTCAGCCTGGAAAGAAATTTTCATGGAAGTCAGGGAACCTTTCTGTTTGCTAAGTTTATGGAGTAAACCCATGTTGGTCCCTCTATTTTCTATTATTTCCATTAACTAGTAAGCAAAATACCAGACTTCAACTAAATAGACAATTTGACCAGTGTATAACGTAAATTGTTCTCAAGAATCTTCAGAAGGGTTTCGTGAAATCACATGCTATTTGACTTCTTCATTTGCCATCATTAGTTTGGGATTGCTAACTGCAAGGTAGAGTATTCAACCTCACCAGGTTGCACGTGTGGGATAAGGATGAGGCTATCAGTTTACATAAAGATCTACAACCTCAGTGACCTTACAGAAGGCTAAGCATCGGAATCAACCCAATGCCAATGGGTATGATTTTGAAAGTAGAGAGCCATAGAGTTCCAAGTTAAGTAAACATGGGATTTATGATGCCAAATAGGCAGCTTAGAGCAATTGTAAGTGCCCTGTAATATAAAAAAAAAAAAGTTTTCATCTAAAGTACTGAACCTGCCAAACAAATGTTTTTTCATTGAAATTCAGGGTTAGTATTTGTTAGCTGCTTTAAGGATTATTGTAAATACATAAACACCCCCATTCTCACATATAAGATATTTATTTATTCAAAAATGTGAACTCTAACAAGAGTTAAAATTATCTGCTGACTTTTTCACTTTAACTAAAAGCAACTGTCAACAACAAATGCCTCGCTTTGTGGTGACAGGTACAAGGCAGGAGTAACATTGGCTGTAATGTGTCTACATGGCTGGGTGATGCTTTTTCAATGGTTTGGCAGTTATGTGCTGATATAATTTGCTAGTCATAAATTATGTCATTTGACAGCTGTTAAGTGATGTAGGTACCTTATATTTTATTACCTGTGTAGTCATTTCCAATCTTTTCTTCTTTGGCATCACTGCTCTCTGGTGTTCGTGGGAGCTACCCAATGCTGTTCCTGAAAGCAGCCGCTGGATTTGAACTGCCAAGTCCGCAGACCACAGTCTTGCACTCAACCACTTACGCCACCAGGGCTCAGCCTTTTTCCAATCTTATATAACATAATTTTTGAATTACTATTGGTCTTAATATCATATTGATATTGATAAATGAGACAAGGTTATACTCTAAATTTGTTGAACATATAATCTTTATGCAACAAGTCCTTAACATTAAAAAGGGAATATAACATCATATTGATAAGTCAAAGAAAAGCTTACACTCTGTGCTGTCAATTGCACCAATACATCATGGTAAAGGGTGAAGAACTGAAATTATCAAGGATTTCATCTTGCTTGAATTCACATTGAGGCTTATGGAAGCAGCAGCCAAGAAATCAAGCAAGTACTGCACTGGGGAAACCTGCTGCACAAAACCTCTCCAAAATATTGAAGTTAAGGACATCAGTTTGAGAGTTAATGTGTATTTGACCTAAACCTCAGTATCTTCAATCACCTCATACATACATGAGAAAGTTAGGCTTTGAGTAAGGAAAACCCACACCAGCATGTATGACCACGAGGTGTCGAAAGGATCTGGTATCAAGTAAAAGTTACATCATTGTAAATGATGGATTGGGAATCTAAAGCCCATCTGTGGTAACAGGACATCCCCTTACAGAAAGGTCACTGGGAGGAAATAAGCCAGTGAGGGTGCAGTGTGGCAATGAAGAAAAATAAAACTTTCTTCTAGTTCTTCATTATTTACTCCCCTATCATAATCCCAACTCTACCTTACAAATCTGACTAGAACAGAGGATGTACACTGGTCAGACAGGAACCAGAAACATAGGGTATCCAGGACAGGTGATCCCTTCAGGACAGTAATGAGAGTGGTGATACTAGGAGGGTGGAGGGGAAGTGGAGTAGAAAGGGGGAACCAATGATAAGGATCTACATTTGACCTCTTCCCGGGTGTACAGACAACAGGAAAGTGGGTAAATGAAGACATCAAACAGTGTAAGACATGACAAAATAAGAATAATTTATAAATTATCAGGGGTTCAAGTGGAAGGGGGAGCCAGGAGGGAAGGGAGAAAATGAGCTGATACCAGGTAGAAAGCAAATGTTTTTCAAATGAGGACAAGTGTACAAATGTGCTTGACATACAATGGGTGGATGGATGGATTGTGATAGAGTTGTATGAACACCCCCAATAAGATGATTTAAAAATAAGATTTCAGATTTTTGAATCAGTGAATCATTAAGGGAAAATGCAATCATGTTTCACAATATTGAAGATTGAAATACTATTCTAGAAAGTTATAAGATACATGTGTTTTAAACCCCTCCAATGTACTATACTTTAGCTATGAAAACATTAATGTGCTGAAGACAATGAACCTTTAAATAATTTTGTTTACTAAAAATTTGGAAAGGCTTTAAATTTACCCTCTTAAAAGCAAAAACAACAGCAACACACTTCCAGAGGAGCCTTAATCTGGTGCCTTCTTTTTCTTTATAATAATTTCCCTTGAGGCATTTCAAAATCCTTCCATTAACATGAGCAGCACTTTGAAAAATAGCCTGAAAATTCTACACTTCTTTTTGCTTTTAGATGACAGGCTTGTGCACCGATAAACTGGTGAGTGACTGAATACAATTTCCAAAAGTTAAAATGGAAAACTAACTTCAGCAATATGGATCTACTATAAGGGTGAAGTTCAAAGCTTCAAATGGTAGAAATGGCCACTACTTGACAAGTTCCCTATGAAGTTGAGAGAAGAAACTAGCTGGAAAGTTGTACGCATTCTATGTGAGTTGTCTTAGCTCAGTAATTTTATCCTATGGTGACTGTACTGTATGCTTGCTGGTGAAAAATATTTATGGCAATGTTGCAATATCTTAGCATAAGAGATTATCTAGGTTAATTTAACCTTCCTTTGATCACACTTAGAATATTGGTAGCAGTGATGCCTAAATGTTTATTTTAGTAATACATAACATACTTGAGAAACAAATCTACTCATAAATTCAGTATACCAGATATTTTAAAATTAAGCTACTTTTTACTGGGAATTGATAGAGCAACTATCATGCTCTCCTTTCCCCCACCTTTTCTGTAGACAGTAACCCCAAAACCACCATGTGATGTATGGCTGCTTCAACAATCATGACAACAGAAGGTTGTCACCATTTCAAGGTCACCACTTTTTGAAGCTACCCACTTTGGTTAGGGGAAATGCTTACCATTATATATTGCTAGTTGTATGAATTATATTGGATTTTCCCAGTGAGAGCTCTAACAGTCACTGCTATATGCAAGTTTTTTTTTTCTTCTCAATAAATTTCAGAAAATTCTAGTCAATAAATAAATGTAATACCCAAAACTTATGGCCAAATCCAACTCATAGCAATCATGTAGGCTAAGATAGAACTGTTCTTGTAACTTTCTGAAACTGTAATTCTTTACAGAAATAGAAAGTCTCTTAAAGCATCTAGTGTTTCAAACTGCTGAGCAAGCAATTAGCTGCCCAATGGTCATCACTGTGCCACTAGTGCTCCTGGAATAGATGCACTAGATAATATTTATACTTTTAACAAATGCCAGGCTTGGGTATGTGTGTGTTTTGTTGCTGTGTACTTGTTCTTGTACATATTGACCAACAAAAAAGGAATGAGCAGATATTATTTTCGACTTCTTCCAACACTTCCTCTATGCTATTTCTAGTACTGAATAAAGTCTTCTCTCTGTAGTTCCTGTCTCATACAAGTTTTAGAAATTCGTTTTCCTCATGTGTAACTTTCTTGAATTGTTTAGTTTTTTAGTGTCTTGACAGATGAATTAGGTTTGGGGGGGGTTTGTTTCTTACTTTCTTGATGTCTCATGGTAAAAAAGTTCATGGCTTCTATATGATCATTTGAAGATAATGAGCCTCATACTTAATCATTTTTTAACATTTATTTCAACAATCAAACACATTTCTAATTCTTTTAAATAATTTTATGTTAATTTGATTTTTGTCAGAGACACAAAATTGTTACAATTTGTTTGCAATTTGCTGACAGTTGGTTTTGGCAAATGTCTTACTCATTCATTTTCTGTATCATTCTCCACATGCTGTCATTGATTCATCATGATGCTTAAATAAACCATTGTGAGACCTTTTCCAACAATTATTATTATAAAAGTTGAAATAAAGCCTTTAATCTTCTTCTTTTTTAATGTATCTGTTTTCTTATAAAATTCTTCCTTTTATCCACAATTTTCTTGGATATAATCATCACAGTTATTTGAAAACTAAAATGATAAGATCATCTCTTGACATTTTCCACATATCAGTTTCCTCAATTTATTCTACTTTTGGGTTCTATTGTAGATTAAGTAGGGGCACATATATATATAATTTTTAATTTTGAGTTTTTGATATTCAAGATTTTAGAGTTGTTGGGAAACAGTTATCTTCCTCAAGAAAAAAATAATCCATCTTCTAAGAAAGTGTAAGAAGCACCAGTGGCTCAGAGGGTAACACGGGGTGCTGGTAACCTTAAAGTCTCCGGGTAGAACTCCCAGCCACTTTCCAGGAGTATGATGGGGCTCTTCAGCCCTTTAGCTGTGTACCTGCTTGGACCCCTTGTGAAGCTTTGACTGTGTTCTGGGGTTGCGAGAAGTCAGAATTGAGTCAAAAGAAGTGGATGATAGATAACTTATATCTGGATAAATTACTTTAATCCTGGGAATTTTGCTGGTTGAAACTGTTTTTCTCTCTTATCCCACTCACAGCATTGTGGCAGTCACTGATCTGTGTGAGTTTCAGCACTGTGAGTGTAAGAGTGGAGTCTAGCCTGTCAATCTGGAGATAGCCAATGAGGCCTCTGTGTGGGCATGGCTTTTTCTGAGAAGTCTGGGAAGTTTCGCGGTATTTCTCAATTGGAGGCAAGAGACTTGACTCAGTTCCTTGGAGACGAACTACTGACAAGATGAGATGACAGCATGCTGATCTATCCTGATTCCTGGAGACTGGAGGAGTCAGAGGAGAAGCCACACGGGCTTGCCCTGCTGGAACCAGACCTCTGAAGCAAGAAAAGTCAGAGAGACCCCTGTCAGCGCTGAGATGCTTCTACCGTCAATGGATACAGTTGATGGACCCTGAGCCCTGGAAATGAGGAGCCGTGGGGAGACCCCTGCCAGTGCCGGGATGCTTCTACTGGCACTGGATACACAAGACTCTGCACCCACTGCCCTGTAATTGTCCCGGTGTCATTGCATGTACTTCATGAGTCAGAAGAAGACTATACAGACTGGTATCGGACATATGGGCTAATATCAGCCATGACCTTGGACTTGTCTGGACTGGGTTGGGATGCTTTCTCCCTGTTCCATTCCTCTTGTATATAAACCTTTCCCTTATATCCATATGTGTGTCTACGAGTTTGTTTCTCTAGTCGACCCGGACTCACACACAGGATACATTTCTCCAAAGGAATCAAGTGATCCCTCTTGGTTGATGAGTACTGAATCCCTTTTATTTTTTAAAACTAAATTTTAAATTTTTTAAAACCATCCAATTTTCCATGTGCTCAACCCCCGCACCCCAATTCAGTTCCAGAATTGGAAAGTTCCATCCAGGGAAAAAGCAGCATCTCTTTGGACGATCAGAGTCAGTCTGTCTAAGCTGTTACGGACTCTAGTTTTGCTCTCCACAGAGCTTTATTGCTTAGACTGTTGGCTTATTTTCTCCTCCAGGCTAAGTTCTCGCTTCTCAAACAAAGCAAAAATCACTACAACCCATTCCATGTGTAGTGTAGTGACCCTACTAGGACTCCTTAGGTCTGCCCCTCTGAGTTTCTGAGACTACAGATATTTACTGGAGTAAGAAGCCCCATCTTTCTCCAGCAGAGCAGCAGGTACTTTCAAAATGCAGACTTTGCAGGTCACCATTCAATGTGTCACAGGTCACCATTCAATGCGAACCACAAAATCACCAGACTTCCTTGCTTTGAGTCCCCCACCCCTCCAATTTAGAACTATTTGCAAGAAAAGCAGCCAACGGAAAGAAACCTTCTTTACATGATACCTTCCTCTCTCGGTGAATACCTCTATCCTAGCTGATTCAACAATTTTTCATTGCTTTTTGAATGGAATTTTCTAATTTATTATCATCCTAAATTAATTTAAATAATTGATAATCTCTACAACTCTAGAGTCTTCTGACACTCAGAGAATACTTAATAGAATGGTGTCACTGTGAAAAAGGCTTTCGGAAATCGGGAGGAAGAGCACCCAGGAGAATCACTCTGTCATCTCTAATGAGAATTAGTCACACTTTCTTTGACTCTAAAATGATTGCCTTGCCCCGGACCCAAGACATGGTATTTTAAATTGCATCATTTGCATGTGAAGTGGGGCACTGAATAATTAAAACCAAAGAAGGATTGGTGAATTTGAATTTATGGTGCAGGTGAAGAATATTGAAAGTATCACAGCTGTGAGAAGAACAAACATATCTGTCTCAGAAGCACAACAAGAATGTCCTTTATAGGCAAGGCTGGTGAGACTTCTTCTCACGTTTTGGACATGCTTTCAGCAAGGCCAGTTCCTGAAGAAAGACACCATGCTTGGTAAAGTGGAAGAATCATAGAAAAAGGAAAAACCCTCAAGTATGTGGATCGACACAATGGCTGTAACAATGGGATCCAACTTAACAACACCTGTGAGGGTGGTACAGCACCTGGCACTGTTTCATTTTACTCCACATAGGGTTGCTAAGAGTCAGAACTGCGTCAAATGCACCCTGCAACTGCAATTGACACCTCAAGTTAACTGCAGAGTCCATACTGAGGCATGATGACCTCATGTGTATCAGCATTAAGCATATTTCATAGTTTTGAATGACTTATTTTTTAGAAGAAGGTGACCAGGTCTTTCTTCTGGGACACTTCTGGCAGACTTAAATCTCTAAACTTTTGGTTGGAAGTGGATCTCATTAACTATTTGAGCCGTCCAGGACTCTGATCATTATGCTAAAGGCTACTAAAACAAAGTAAGGGATATCTAAGTGCATGTCTTACCCTATCAGTAGTTTCAATAAAAAAAATGTATCTAAAATATGTCATACTTCTTTCTTAACCACCTGTCTAGGTATTTGGAAGATAGGTCACACTGTCTGCTCTGAGATTCAGATAAATCAGAAAGAGTTATGAGTTGCTTGCTGTTGGTTGTTAAAAATGACATGAAAATAATCTCATTCAATTCACTAAATCTAGGGTAGGTAAATCTGTAGAGATTGTTTCTTGGTGATATTCCAAGTGAGTTTAGAGGAAAATGTAGAGGTAATTATAATGAGTATAAGAAAGAATAGAATATTAAATGTACTGTGGTGATGACTGCAGGACTCCTCATAGTATGATTTATCAATTTGGATTATATGATATGTGAATTATATGCCAATAAAATGTTAATTTAAAAGTCTCCAATAAAAGCCATTACTCAGTAAAAATTAAAACACCACTTAAAACAAAGAAACAAGAAATGACTTTCTTGACCTCTTTATTTTTTGATCTCTGTATTTGTATAGATATGAATTCCAAGCTTACCTCTATATGCTACCAAGTGATATGAAGGTTACTCTATTTCTTTATTCTTTTGCCTTATTTTGCATTTTATTGGGCAAAAAGATTATATGATGCAAACCTCCCTCCTGCATCCAAACTGTTATTATATTAATTACATCCCAAACTAGAATTTAATCTACTATTACAAAAATAAAGCTATACTTTCAATTCATAACTACCCCATATAAGGTATTGTGAACACAAGACTATTATCCTCTTTTGAAGGATGAATGAATGGAAATCTGGAAAGAGTAAATAATTTGCTCAAGGTCAGAAATGTCATAAGGTTGGAATAGAAATTTTTTCCCATAAAATTTGGACCTTGTGCTATTTAATAGGTGTCTAATGTAACTGAACTTAAAGTTTATTATTATTCAGTCTAAAAGAAAAAGTAAAATATATGAAAGACCCCTGAAATATTTTCCTATATGTTAACCCCTTTCTCGTGTCACTCACGATTTTCTTTTTCTTTCAATCTTTCTTTCTCTTTCTTTCTTCCTTTCTTCCTTCCTTCTTTCCTTCCTTCCTTCCTTCCTTCCTCTCTTTCTTTCTTTCTCCTGATTCTCATGGGTGTTTTTTGTTTTTTAATGGAATGCATTCATGCCTGGCTTTTGTCCGATACTTCTTCAAACGCAATGTGCAATTCTGGGACACACTGGGTTTGATTGTCAATAGATTTCCAAGGGTCCGGGATTAAACAATGTTTATTCTAAAGGCTTCTGCACATGAGAACATATCCTTTGAGGTGGGAAGAGACAGGAAGCGATGATTTGGTTAAACAACCCTGTGAGTCAGGCCCGTGACAGGTAATGCTGCTCTGATCCTTATGAGAAAGAAGCTGAGCACCCATCTCTGTTCCTCTTCCACCGAGACACAGGGAGGGAGGTCACTTCCTGCAGTCAAGGTGACCCTGACAAGGACAGCGAGAGTCTTGTTCATAAGTGGTTCCCAAACCCGACATCGCTTTGTCTCTCTGCCAATCCTTCTGTCTATTGCTATCTCTGTCTCACTCCTTCCTGACCTGGCGGAGCAGGGGTCAAGAGATGGACTGCTACGTCCAAGGTCAGCAGTGGCTGCTGTGCTTGACGCCCGAGGTTGCGCAGTGCACTCTCTCCCTGGCTGGAACGAACCCTCCCCCTCCCCCGCTTACTGACCCTGAGGAGGACTTGACACTCTGGCCAGTAAGGAACAAAGATTGTAGCTCGCTGTAAAAAGGGCCGGAATCCTGCCCCTAGGCCAGGAGGAACGCTACACTGGGTGCCTCTGCTGCACGAGGCCTCTTCCCAGGGCCTAGAGACAGGGAAGTGACTTTGAAGGTTGCGGGATGCACAGTCCAAGCCAGGGCCTTTTCATGCCTGGCGTGGAAGTTGAGCATTGACTACGGAAAACTGAAGAAGGAACCATGTGTTGGATGACACTGAATGTGCAGCGGATGCCCAAGAGGCACAGGGTCTGTCTCGGGAGAAGTACTGCCAGAGGGCTCTTCAAGGCCAGGGCGGTGAGACTTGGTCTCATGTACTGTGGACGTGTCATCAGGAGAGACCGGTCCCTGGAGAAGGACGTCATGTTTGGTAGTCAAGGGGCAGCGACAGAGAGGAAGTCCCTCCAGGAGATGGACGGACACTGTGGCTGCCACCCTTGGGTTTCTCAGGTGGGCAATACCTTAGTTTTCGGCTTCACAGGAGAAAGAATTCACTCTGAGGATGGTGTTGGGTTTCGAAAGACACAGCATCTGGTGTCGCAAAGGCTTAAAGTTACGCAAGATGCCATTCCGCAGAGAAGCAAATAGTCCACATGGAAGAAGCGCTCCACTGAGACAATCATGAGGAATCACAGAGACTGGGTACTGATCGCAGAGAACTTCCTCATAACATTTTATCCATGAACCTTGCAAACGCCCTCCGATCTCTTATTTGGAGCCCCATGTGGCCAGATCCCTGGCCCTCTGGCCAGAGCAGATTGCACCCTCAGAAGAGAGAAGACCTCCATTGCTTTTAGAGCTTCCTCTTTGCTTCTCTCTGCAGAGGCCCTGGCTGCTGCGTGCACATGGCTCTGAGCATCAGAAGAAAGGCCTGGTGGTTGTAGCTCTCGAAAACCAGAAGCAGTGGGAACTGGAAGTATTCATCACTCATGATTTCTTCTTGCTCATCTCTAGATTCCTCTCTTATCCAAGCTTGCCAAAAATACTTCTCTTCATCATCTGTTCCGTTCTCATAGAAGCCCACACATACACTATTATCTATTTATCTTCTACAGGGAACAGAACAATAGTGGGGACTGAGTTCAGAGTCTAAAAGTTCAGTAAAATCAATCGAGATTCAATTTTGGAATCACTCACATTCACTCCTTAAATCATTCGATGGAAAAAGTATTTCCATAGGAATATTCTGTTTATAAACCAACTTTATCCTCCTTTTGTAACACTATTTAGCGGGAATGATAGAGATTTTCACTTAATCATTCTTGTAATACTGATAATTGACACATTTATATTATGGGGGCTACTTTATTTTGTGCTGAGTTAACTCATATATTTCCATTTTATCAGTTTAAAATGCCCACTAATCATAATCAGGCAATGTATATCAGAAGGTATATAGTTAATGTTTTGAAGTGTTTCACAATTGAAAAGAAGATATACATTAGATAATAAATAGCAACTATACAAAATACATTTGAAATAGCCCAATCTCATTACTGTTGTGTTCTACTCACTTATAGAGCATTGCTATGAAATGAACTGACTCATTAGATTTCCCAAGCTGTGATTTTTTTGTCTTTTAATATATATTCACATATACTTTGAATTCCATGTGTTACATTTATAGATAATAAATATATAATATATAAAATATATATAATTTCATAGCTCAACTGTATCAAGCATAAATGCACAATTTCTATCACAGTTTCTATGCCTTCTTTTTTCTACGTGGATTCCTTGACATTGACTCCCCTTGACCCATCATCCACCACCATCATCTCTCCTCTCCCCTCAAAAAATCTTTATTCTTCTTACTGTCTCTATAGGTTTATCAATTTTGTGTTTCATATACCCCAAACTGAAGAATTATATGACACAACTATTATGGATAGATTTGTTGTGCCAGTATGGCCAATGAACACATGTGAGATCAATTGAAAGGAGGAGAAATAAATGACTCGGGGGTAGGGGCGTCCGGGTCTGACTTTTGTCTTTTGCTCTTGGATCTTTGGACCAGCTGGCTATATTGTTTATTTTGTGCCTTGATATGCAAGCTACACCATCTGTGAAACACCAGATCTGTGAACTGTCTTGCTGTGAATTGAGATTCCTTCAAGTCCTGTTCCTGGAATACACATCTCTTGAACTGGGGACTGTAGGACCCTGCCATCTGGCTGAATGTTGATGACCTGCCTTGCTGTTTGCTGCTTGTGGCTAGATAGCTTGAACTACTCTACAGAGGACTACTCTGAGACCATCAAGATTCGAAGGATTTCCAGTGTACTACCTGTCTCACGCAAATGAGTTGCACTGAGCCTTTTGCACTGCTTTATAGAGCGGCCGACTGTTTATTTCTTATTTCTTCCTATCTATATGGATATGTAGAGATAATTATTAGTGTCCTGGTTTTCTTTCTCTAACGAACCCTGTCTAATACAACAACTTCAAGAGGGTGACCTCCAATGACGTGGCACCTCTGAGACACATCCTATTGAACAAGCAAAACCAAACAGAACAATACAAACCAATGATACAGACAATTTAGGAAACCAAATCAGGTTCAGCATGCATCATAAGGAGGATCTATCATAGAAACAAATTATCAGGTCTGTTCTTCTGCTGTGTTTTCAACTTCTGTTTTTTGTTTGCTTTTCTGGTGAAACATTTATTAAGGATTTTTGCATTTGTTCATTAGGGTATTGGTCTGTAGTTCTCAAATCCTTGGTGGGTTTCAGTATCAGTGTTATACTAGCTTCATAGAAAGACTTCGGCGGCTGAGCCCCGGTGGTGTAAGTATTTGAGTGCAGGACTGCAGTCCGCAGGCTTGGCCCTTCCAATCCAGCGGCAGCTCTCGGGAGCAGCACTGGGCAGCACCCATGACCACCAGAGGCAGTGATGGCACCCCCAAAAAAGAAAAGAAAGAACAAGTTCGGGAGTTTTTCATCTTTTTCTATGTTTTGGAAGGGTTTGTGTAGGATTAGTGTCAGTTCTTCTCTGAATGCTTGGTAGAATTCTCCTGTAAAACCACCTGGTCCAGGTGATTTCTTTGTTAGTAATCCCTTGATAACATTGTCAATTTTCTTCTATTGTAATAGGTCTGTTGAGATACTTGACGTCCTTTGGGGATAGTCTAGAAAAGGCCCTTCTTTCCAAGAATTTATCCATGTCTTCCAAGTTGATGAATTCATTGTAGTCCTGTGTGATTATCCTTTTAATTTCAATAGGCTCAGGTGTAATGTCCCCTTTTCATCCCTAATTCTTGCTATTGAAATGTTTTCCCTCCTTTCGTTAGTTAAGTCTGCCAGCAGTATGTCAATTTTGTTAATCCTTTCAAAGAACCAAGTTTTACCAGCAATAATTTTTCCCACCCTTTTCTTATTTCTCTCTCCTGAAACTCAGCTCTGGTTTTTATTATTTCTTTTCTTTTACTATTAGTAGAATTGTCCTGCTGACTCTGCTCTAGTCATTTTAAGTTCTGTGCCAAGTTATGAGCCGCTCTTCCTTTTTCAGATGTGCCTGTATTGCTATGAAACTTCCTCTGAAGACTGCCTTTGCAATGTTCCATAAGTTTTGGTATGTCCTGTTTCCATTCTCATTGGTTCCTATAATTTTTTTAATTTCATCTCTGATTTGGGCCAGTACACCCTTCTTTTGCAATAGAGTGTTATTTATTTTCCAATTATTTTCTCTAGGTTTCTTCATCTTCCTTTAGTTGATTTCCAACTTTATGGCAAAGTGGATTGAGAGAGAGTTCTGTTTGATATCAATGTGCTTAAATTTATGTCCCAGCATGTGGTCTGTCTTTGAGTAGGTTCCATGTGGGGATGAAAAGAATGTGAATTGTTTTTTATTTGGGTGAAAATTACCAAATCAAACTGGCTAATTGTAGTGCTTAGATTTCTATCCTTGTTGCGTTCCTTTTCCTATAATCTGTCTTTCTTGGAGAGTGCTGTATTGAAGTCAAACCACTGTAATTGTTGAGACTGTGATTTCTTTTTTCATCTTTTGGAATGTTTGGTTTATGTATTCAGTGAATCTCTCATTTGGGGAATATATGTTTAAAATGCTTATTGGTCCAGTGTCTACCCTTCCCTTGAGCATTATATAGTATCCCTCCTTATCTCTTTTTATGGTTTGCACTCTGAGGGTAATTTTATCCACGATTATCATTGCTACCCCTGCTTTTTTGAATTGTTCTTTGCTTGGGATGTCTTTCTCCATCCTTTGATTCTCAGCCTATTTTTGTCTGTAGTCTTGAGATGTGTCTCCTGTAGGCAACAGATTGATGGGTTGTGCTTCCTAAGCCAGTCTGCTAGCCTCAGTCTTTTGATTCCCGAGTTCAATCTATTGATATTTAGGGTTATTATCGCCAACTGTGGAATATGTGATGTCATCTTCTACCTTTTGGTTGAGTGTTTCCCTATCTCCCTTTCTTTTCAGTGTGTTGTGGATGTGTGTGTTTGAGGGTTGATCATTCTTGATTTCTTTCCACTCTTAAGCCCTTCCTATTTTCAGGGCTGTTTTCTCTTTGCTGCACTCTGGGTGAGATTGTTATATATATTGTTCTCTTACTTATGCTTGATGAGTGCTCTTCTGTCCATTCTGGGTCTGCGAGGATCTTTTGTAAGGCTGGGTGTCTACTAACATATTCTTTGAGCGTTTCCTTGTCTGGAAAAAAACTTACTTCTCCATCTAGCTTGATAGATAATTTGGCTGGGTAGAGTATTCTTAGATTTCCATTATTTTCCTTCAATTTTTGGAATATATTATTCCACTCTCTCCTCTTCTTCATAGTGTTCACTGATAGATCTGAGCATATTCTTATTTGGGAACCTTTATATGTGATTACTCTTTTTTCCCTTACTACTCTCTTGATTTTTCTCCTTTTCCTCAAAGTTGGATATTTTAACTATTATGTGTCTTGGTGACTTTTTTGGGGGGGTCATTCTAGCTGGTGTTCTTTCAGGCTCCCGAATAGTTGCCTGGTTTTCATTGATTAAGCTAGGGAAGTTTTTCTTCAGGAATTCTCTGACTATTGTTGCAGATGACTTCTTTGTTGTGTCTTTCTCTGGGAGGCCAATAATTCTGATGTTATTTCTTCTTATAAAATCTGAAATAGAGCTTACCTTTTTTCAGGTTTTCTGATAATCTTATTAGATTTTTGTTCATGTAAGTTAAATTCCACTTGGCCATCCTCTAGGTCACTGATACGTTTTTCTGTTTCCCCTAGTTGTTTTGCAGTCTATGAGTCTGCTGTTGTTTTCTGTTATCTCATCCCTAAGCTCCTGTATTTCCTTTTGGTGTATGGACTTTATCTTATCTATTAATTCATCATGTATGACTTCAAGCCATTATTCTGAGAATTTCTCTCTGTGGCATATCAGTGTCTGTTTCTTCTATGCATACCATTAGGTTCAGGGCTTCTTCTGCCATCATCTTTTGTTTCAACCTGTTTCTTCATTGAGGTTGTTGGGACAGATTGCTCTTTGCATTGCATTGTTTGTGAGGAACCAGGTGCCATTTTCCAGAGATTTGAAGAGCACTGGCTCTCTCTGGGAGACTTAAAGGAAAGTGTCTTCGAACTTCCTATGACTAATTTCGCTATGGAATTAGCCTAACACTTTATTGTCTTGTGACTTCATTCTTCCCCTAATGAACCTAGTGTTCTGTTATCTGGAGGGCAAGTTGGGTGGTCCTTAATGGGTCCACTGGTTGGATTGTTGTGGACCCAACAGGATGGCGCTGTACTTCATGATCTCAACAAGAGCTGGGATGGTGTTGCCCACAGTAGCCTGGGGAAGTGCAGGGGATGTGTGTGGGTGCCCACTGCAAGGGGAACACCACGGAATGTTGGTGGGCTAGCCACTCTTGAGTAGGGCACCAAGAATATTGGGTGGGACCACCCTATCAGGCAACTTGCTGGCAGAGGCTGGGCAGTGATTCCTGCAGCAGCTTGGAATTCAGGCTAGTACTATTGGGACCACCTTGGACCTTGGGGACACAAGGTTGGTGAAAGGAAGATTCCTCAGATGGACCCCCAAGGGACATTTAAGAGATCTCCCCACAAACACCAGCTGGAATTCCTGGTAAGAATTTAGGCAGAAGATTCCCAGGGAGAGCATGGGTGAGCTTCTTCTCCTTTGGGCTACTCTGCACAGGCTGGGGCTCTCCCAGCTGAGTGCAGCAGGTATAATTGCCCTAGGTTAAGGGGAGGGGTCTGGTCTGTGAGCCAAACTGGAAAAGACCAGAAATTAACCCTAAGAAGCCAGGTTTGCAGAGACCCTGGGGGCACAGAAAGATCCAAAAGGAGTCAAGCCCGGATCCTTGTGTGCGGGACTGCAAGGGTTTAATCTCTGGCCTGCCCTGGCATCAAGCCAGGCTCTGACTAGACACTGCCATTGTGCCAGCTAAATCCATCTGGGCAGCAGCTCTGTAAGAGACAGTGTCAGATAGTGATGGGTCAAGCCCCTGCTGTGCTACACTGGGACAAGCCAAAAGCCCCCAATCCCTCTAAACCCTGTGAATCTGTGCCTACTTATCTTTACTCTGATCCTCCAGCAATCCAGTAGTGTTGAATTTCTCTTTCATACACTTTCCCCGGGTCGATCTCCTGCTGATTCCTTCTGGTGAGTGGCATGTAGTCACCATCTTCCGGGAAGTCCTCCACAGTGAAACATATATTGCTTGTTCCACTAATCATACCAGTGGTGAAATATGCCTTAGCAATCTTAATCTCAATCTCCCAATTTGAAGAGATTTTTATAACAGAATGATTGATCAATGAGCATACCACATGAGTTAGGAGAGCTGAATTCTTGTATAGAATCATTTCAGACTAAAATACCCATAATTTTCTAAGATGTTAGCAAAATAAATTTACTAACTTGTCATCTTCTTACACTGGTGACTGAGAATATATCTGAATTTTCATAATAAACTCACTTCTTGTAAGGTGAATGTACTGATCTCTGAGATAAATAACCTTTTAGTCAGAACATCAGAGTCCACAATATTTAAAAATAAGACAACCACTTTTCTTATTTTTATCTTCACTGTTATTATATCACTTTGGTATTCCTTAAAGCATTGTTAGTTCATCTGTCTATTCATCAGAACTTGTGATTTTTTGAAGCATTGTCTAAACAGAAATCATTGGGCTTGTAGCTAAGTTCCTTTATCACATTTTATGAAGGAACTGAAAATTATTTTTTTAAAGTGTGGGTTTTATATGGGCATATTTATGAAAGAGAAGAAAATCCACTATAATTTTTTCTTATAAGAAGTTTGATACATGTTTTGAGTACCAGAAAAAACACTAATAATCAAAGATGGGAAACAAGAATATGTAAGCAAGTAAATAGTAATTTTATAAACTGCTACAAAGAAACTAAGGTAGAAATATATTGAAAATTTATAATCCAGAGGTGTTGGTATGCCATTTTATTCTAGGAAAATTGCTCTGGAGAAAAAAAGGAGTATTGAATTGAAGCCTGCACAATGAGACAGAATAGAGAGACAAGCATTACACACAAGAATAAATAGTAAATGCAGGAGTAAGTCACAGTGGGGTCAAGGAGTTTAAAATGGCATGACTAGAGTTTTCCAACAGGATGTGAGTTGATAGCCATAAATGAGATAAAGAGACAGGCTGGCTTGTGTTAGGAATGGTATATTGGAGGGTGTGGTCCAATGAGCTCACAGTGATCCTACTGCTTCAACCACTGTGCTAAACATTTTCCCATTTTCAATGTGGAATTCGCTAGTTAAAAGACCCCTGGTGGTGTACTGTTGATTCCTGGAGTCTGGTTTTGCTTATTTGTTGTTGTTGTTGTTTTACTAACTCTTCAGTATAGCTTGCACGTTTTCTTTCAGTACCATGTATTTATGATCATGTGTTATCTGCTGGCATGACTGGCTATTTGTTGTACAACTACACTGTATCTTTTCTCATGTTTTGATGCTTCCTGTGTGACTAAACTTTGTTTTTGCTTTGTTTTATTCATTAAACTTTCAGTATTACATCTCTGGGATTGATTTCATTTTTATTCATTTATTGCAACTTAAAAATAGTGAGCTAACCCTCTCTCCTTTTGCTCTTCTAATGTTCTTTCCTCGTGGTCATTACATGTTTTCGTGAGTTATTCCTATAAATGCTTAGTTCAGCTCTTAAATGCCATCTATTTTTTCCCATTGGCATTATCGATCCTATGCTCAACATTTTGGTATCTTCTTTTGTGTGATCATTTTAATGACCTCATGTCTTCTTCCTTTATGCTGTCATCTGGAAATAAGCTTTCAGGACTCTGTCAAGTGGTATTGTAATTCAACATCTGACTGCATGGTCAGTTGTTCAAACCCACCAACTCTTTGATGACAGAGAGATGAGGCTATTTGTTCCCATAACATTACAGCCTCAGAAACTCTAGAGAGATTTTTGGAGTCAGAATCAGTTCAACTGCAGGGAATTTGAGGTTTGCTTTGATGTTATTTCACAACTTGTCTGTCTTCCACCATTAATGCTATATGTATCAAAGTTATTCTTGAGATGGTCTCCAAATTCAAATGGGATACTTTGACATTTGTACTTTGGTGTTTGGGGGTTTATTTTGGTGGTTGATAGCTGCACAGTCAATGGCTTGAATCAACCAGCCGTTCTGAGGGAAAACACTGAGGTGTTCTGCTGCCATAGTAGCTACAGCCTCAGAAATCCACAAGGGCAGTTCTAGTTGGTATTGTAGGATCACTGTGAGTTGGAACCTACTTTTTAGTCAGTCAACTTGAATTTTTCATATGAGAAAATGTCTATCTATCCTGCAGTCAGAATTATTCTAACTGATGCTTTTGCATATCTACATCATCTATTTCTATTCATGCTGTGAATTCTATTCCTGTGTTTTACATTCATGAAAATCATTGATGTGTATGTTATTGAAAAAATGATATGTCTAATGAATATGTTACTGCTCTTGCCAAATACTATTAAGCTATCTCTGGCATCATTTTTCTTACCAAGACCATATTTTTCAACTATGGATCCTTCTTGTTCCCCACTTTTGCATTTTCATGAACTTTGTAATCAGTGTATTTTTATTGGACATTTTGTCAGTTTCAGAATGCAGATGTTGGCAAAATTGTCAACTTCTTTATTTTAGTTTAATGCCAATCTAGTAACAAATTAATGGTAAAGCAACTCAAATTTTATATATATTTGGGATAACTATTTAACACCTGACTTAAGCTGATACAACCACTTAGCTAATTATGGATTGTTAAATATAAAAGACTGATTAAACTAGAACTGTACTATTTATCTCAGGCTCTATAGTGATTTATAATGTCTAATTTTCAATAATATATTAGGGACCCACAATAAAGCATATGCATGCATATATACAATATATATGTATATATATATATATTCAAGAGATGACACAATCAATAAAATGAAGAGGTGATTCAGATGGTGAAGACATCAGTCAGATTTTGAAACATGCATAACTTAAATATTAAAGTTTCCTGTTTAGGAGATCAACAATGCAAATACACAGATACACACTTTTAAAAGATACCTGGAATATTTATGAACAGAGGAAATGAAAACACTAAGAAAAAAGGATCACTAAAATGAAAAATGACTTTGACAGGTTCCTAGAAAAATGAACACCACTAAGAAAATAATCAGAAATAAAAAATAACCTGAAAGTAAAATTAGATAACTATTTTGGTCAGCTAGTCAAATAATGAAAAATATTATCATAAAACCAAGAGTTTGAAGAATATCAAGCTATAATTTGTGTTTGTTTGGAATCCTAGGAGGAGAAGAAACATTGGCAAACAAGTAATATTTGATTCAGTAATATGCAATGATTCCCCCAAATTAATGCTTCAAAATTCTGAACAGTATGCTATAAAGTGTAGTAGACATTAGCGAGGATATGTTGTTGCTGTTTGGTGCTGTTAAGTTGGTTCCAATTGCTAGTACAGTAGAACTAAATATGACCTGGTCTTGCATCATTCTCATAATTATTGCTTTAGTAAATTATTATAGTGATTGGGTCATTTTTCCCCTTGAGGGTCTAAAAATTTGTTACTATATCTCTAATGTTCCAAGGTTGTTCTCCTCTTCCATGAATTGCTTTCTCTTGAAATACTTCTCTTGAAATATCCAAAGTATATTGTCTGTAATTCCTCCAACACAGATCCATTTGTTCTCTTGGCTTCATCTTAGGCATGTAATATGCTTTACCAGCACAGTAATTCAGCACTTTCCCTTTTTCTTCATTTTTCCTCATCTCTTCTCCAATCTTCACATGGTTTTGTACTCATTGAAAATGCTATGGCTTGGGTCAGGCATATCTAAGTGCTCAAAGAGACACCCTTGCTCTTTAATTGACTTTTAAAAGAAGTATTTTGCAGCATAATTGCTCAATGTAGTAAGTTAATTGATTTCTTAGCCGCTGTTTCCATAGGCATTGATTGTGGATCCAAGTAAAATAAAATCTTTGACAAATTAAATATTTTCAATTTATCCTATATGGACAGAAAAATAACAAGATAACTTGATTCATTATATTCAAATATCTGAATATTAAAAGAATCTGAATATTGAAGGAAGTCAGAACAAAAAATAAAATAAAATAAAAAATTAGAAGAAAACTTTGTCAGTAAGACAAAAAGGGGACATTAAAGAGCTAGAATCTTTTCTACAGCAGGCTTCTCATCAGAAACCATGCAAACTTAACATAAATAAAGAACATGCTTGACATGTTGGGGTGGGGATGAGGGTGGAAATCTGTCAGTACAAGATAGTAAATTTGTAGATTGGAATTTCATCAATCAAGAGTATTTCAGGTATATATTTGTTATACTGCCTCTGCATAACATGCCTTTCAAATGTCAGCCTTAAATATTTTTGCCTTATTTAGCATCCGTGACATCTGATTTCCATTCCATAAATAAATTAAATTGTTAGGTTCATTACATGCTGAAGTTATAAAACTGTCCTATGTCTTAGTAGGATAGATCTAGTTTTATTTCCTTTCTTTTTTTCTTGATGTGGTAGCAATGCTGTACATCCTACAATGAATGTCTAAAAACTGATATTAAATTATATTAAATTTTTAGATTCCTACTTATTTACAGAGGAGGGCAATTATTTTTTACACTGATGAACCTCAATTCCTGAAATTTATTTATTTCTGGCAAAAGAGATAGAGTATATTTTAAAAATTATTGTTATCTTTTATGTTAATATTATTTATATGGATTGTCATTTCTTTCTACTAATATTTTATTTCTAATATGACATGTGAGCCAAAAAAGTAATTCCACTGCAACTGAGTCAAGATAACCTCATAGAGACCATATTTCATTTTTGAAAACTGTAATATTTATGGGAGAACATTGTTCCATGTGTTAATTATGTACCTTCATACCAACTTTAAAATATATCAAAGTGTAGGGGTGGTTTTCAACCTGTCCATCAGGACATAGCCTGATGGTACCTCCTTATGGGTATAGCCTTCTCATGAGGAGGGTCATGGGAAACCACGCCCCTCTCTCTGCTATCATCTCCCTTCTGGCCGGCCACTCTGAGATCTGATGCTTCCACCGCCATTGGATCCACAGAACTTTGCACTCACCAACCTGTGCTACTCCTGCATTCTGCGTCGTTGCATGTGGCTTTGTGAGTCTGAAGAGGATTCTATGAATTATTATCTGACTTACAGACTTGAGTTGGACTGGGCTGGTATGTTTTCTTGATATATAATTACCTCTTCATATAAACTCCTTTCTGACTCATATGTGAGTGTCACTGGACTTTTTTTCATCCTGGCCTAACACAGTTCATCTTTATTCCACAGAGCAGATAGTGAGTTTGAAACACAAAACTTGTGGTTTGCAGATCAATGCTTATACCTCCAGTTTGAAGCATACACAGAAGAGATAAAGCTTAAAGCTTGGATGCAAGTCAGTATATCAATTCTTCAATTGCTTTGTTTTATCTCCTCTCACAGTTAACTTCATAAGCAATAAAATTTTGGAATTATAGAGAATATGGCAGAGTTCTGAACATCCTGATCTATGCATGTATCACTAATTCTTTTATGTCTTCATCATATATTCCATTCATAGAAAATTAGCCTTACTCATGATACAATTAGAGTTGTCATTACAGGTAAATTTTTGACAATCAAATATGATTCTAACATTTATGGAACATAGAATACTGCCTAGCTTGAGATTGGTGGTATGACTTCTTTGTGTATGTTCCACAATATTGGGAGACACAACAGAGCTAAATGCATTTATAATCATTTAAGTCCTTCAAGGATTTGGAAGAATGAGCTTAAAGTCAGAGAGACTTATGTTCAAATGCCAGCTTGGATTTACTCATTCATTAAGTAATCATGTTCTTTCTTCATTGATTATGTGTTACATTAAACTGTACAAGAATAAACATTCTAAGGACAATGGAAAGATGGTGACCAAGTAACACACTGGAGGGACTCTGCAGAAATCAATGCAAGAGAGCCACTGAGAGGGATACTCTACTCTTCAGGTCACAGGAGTAACTTCATAAAAATAAGAAGACACAAGTTCACTAGACTTAAAAGAGCAGTAGACTTTTGGCTTACCACTGCAGCAATGTTTTGCTTTAGCCCAACCACAGACACAGTCAGCTTAGGACTTTGTTTTAACCTGTCACTGCCACAATTAGAGAGGTGCATTTGTCCCACCCAAATCATGGCTAGCTTGGGGTTTGCATTAACTAATCTTGTGATAGTTGCAACTGATTTGGGGTTTTTTTTTTTTTGGCTCTTCTTCTTTCTTCCCACTATTGCTGCAGCCAGCTCTGGGCTTAGTTTTAATCCCACCACTGCCATGGTTTTACTTTAACCTTGCCACAGCTTTGCTCTGGGGTGCTCCCTGTCAACGCAGACACTGCCACCAAGGACTGTTGCCATTGCATTGAGTTCCCATGCAATCAACCTACACAAAGGCCCTTCTCACTGTCTGCAACTGCCTCGCCTGTGCTGCCTGAGAAAGCCACCCCAACTGCACTCCAAATAGGTAATCCTGGTTATCTATGGAGAAATTAAACCCCTGGTGAGACAGAAAAGCAGCCTTATTCTGCAGTGCAACTGACAGTCGGTAGCCTTCAGAATCATTCTTAATGGGCTTTGAAAGAAATAAGTTAGGACAGCTGATTCCCAGGGATATGGTAGCAAGGTCCACCAAAAGGATACACAAACTGCAACCTGCAGCAGTAATCTCTACAAGACAGCAAGAGAAATAAAATGCAGTGAAAGAAGACTTGGACATAATGTCACTCATAGAAGAAGCAGATGTTGAATCCCCACAGCAAGAAATCTTCAGGATGATCCTTAGGGTCTTAAAGGATATGAAGGAATCAATACAGGAAAAGAATGAATCAATAGAAAATAAAGAATCCACAAGCTGAAGGAAAATACAAGAGTTGAGGGTAAAGGCAACAGAATCAAAGAACAAGGTAAGAGAAGAAGAGGCCTAGAAGAGGTGGAGTTCAGTGAGCACAAAGATAGTAAAGCAGATTTCAACAAATGGGAAAAGCGATCAAAGAAGAAACCAAAGAAGTTGAAGAAAATCTGGGAAACATGAGTGATGCTATGAAGAGGAACTGCATTCAAATAATTGGGTTACAAAAAAAAGACATGATGATGAAATCCATAGCCAAAATAGTAAGGGAATTCCTGGAGGAAAAGTTTCCCTAATCAATGACTGTGAATCAAACAATTATCTAGGAAACAGAAAGGACAGCAATAAAACTGATCCTTGGGCAGAATTCACCTAGACCTATATTAGTCAAATTATCCAATCTTCAAGAAAAGGAGAAAATCAGAAGAACAGCTATAGAAAAAAAAAGAAAAAATCAGTCACATATACGGGTACTAAGATAAGCACATGGTCATATTTATCAGCAGACATCACAAAGAAGAGGAGAGGGTGGAGTAGCATTTGCAAAAGTTGATAAAGCATGAGTCAATCCCCAAATCCTCTATCCCACCAAAGTATCCATCACAATAAACAGAAAGGTAAGTGTTTTCTGCACCCTAAATCTGGAAATCAATAAGAGGAAGAACAATTTAAAAAAAGATAAAACAATAACATTGATACCTAGAGCTGAAAAAATCCCAGAAGAATGGAGACTTAGGGACCAATATCAATAAGGAACATTGATGCAAAAGTTCTGAACAAAATTTTGGACAATGGAATACAAAAGTATATAAAATAAAAAATTCATCATGACCCACTGAGATACGATGCAGGGATAGTTCAACATCTGAAAATTCATTAACATCACCCATGAAACTGACAATTAAAAGACAAGAACCACATAATAATATCAATAGAGACAGAAAAATTTTTTGACAACATTTAACACCCATTCCTAACTAAGACACTCAGAAGATAGAACTGGAGGGGAAATTCCTCTTCAGACTCACACAACAAATGCAATGACAATGAATGAAGAAATATCACAGGCCAATGGGTAGAAAGTCTTGTGGATATAGTGGCAATGGAAACATCTCAATGCTGGCATGAGTCTCTATATGGTTCTTCCAGCTTCCGGGCTCTGATTTCATCACCATAGCTTAATATGGCTTATGAATAGGAATGTGTCTCAGGGAGAGTATGTGTCCTACCTCCTGAGAGGAAGAAAGGAGTTCCCAGAATCCTTAGGAGAGGCCCATGCCCACACACAGTTTTTTTTGGCTATGACCTGATTGACAGGCTAGACTCCATCCCTTTGTAAGCTAACAGGAGATTATATTTCTGCCACAATCTAGAAATAAAATCTGCAGCACAGGTTACTGATTTTTAAGAAGGGTCACAATGCATCAAATGGAATGTGAATGCCCTCTTTAGCAAATGGTGTTTAATGAACCGGATATCCACCTGCAGAAAAACAAAGTGAGACCCTTATGTCACTCTATACACAAGAACAGAGTTGATCACTGTCCTTAAACTGAAACTCCAAATTTTTAGGTCCATCAATGAGAAAATTGAGATAAACCTAAGAACCTTGGCCCAGGGAATGCAAAGGCTACCAGTAATAGGGAATGATAAACACAGAGAAATGCACAAGTGGGGCATACTGAAGATATTTAGCAATGACACATCATACAAAGGGCTTATTATTAAAATCTACAGCCTAAAAGCATGAAAGCCTAAAACAAGGAAAAAGCAAATTGCCCACGTAGTAGGTGAATGAACAAAAGACTTGAACACAATATTCACAAGTGAGGAAACCCAAATGGATAATAAACATGAAAAAATGTTTCTGATCATTAGCCATCTGGGAAATGCAAATTAAAAACAATTTTGAGATACCACCTAACATCCTAAAAAATATAGTCCAATTCAAAAAAAATCAAAAGGCAACAAATGTTGTTGGCGGTGTGGTGAGACAGGGACTCTCATCCATTGCTGGTGGTCTTAAAGATACATATAGCCACTGTGGAAAGCAACTTGGGAACAACACCTAGAAAAATGGAAATCAAGTTACCTTAAGACCGAGCAATCCCCCTACTGGCATATACTCAGAAGTTATAAGAAACAGACTATCAGACATCTGGGCTCCAATGTTCATAGCGGCACAGTTCACAATCACAAAGAATTGGAAACAACCCAAATTTCAATCAATAGACAAATGGATTAAAGAACTTTGGCACATACACATAATAGAGTATTAAGCATTTCTAAAATACAGTGATGAAAAATGAAACATATTTCCTTGTAGAAATATTTGAAAGAAATTATGCTGAGTGAAGTTAGCCAAGCACAAAAGAACAAGTAGAAGGTGAGTCCACTGAGGTAAGTTCAATTAGTTCAAAAGGTATAGAGGAAAAAGATTTCATCACATAGATTCTGGATTACATATTCTGGCAAGGGTTAGAGCAAACTCAAGATGCATCATGGCATCAAAAACGCATGGGGGAAGACTAAGGTGGTAGTACAACAGACCACCAATGGGAAAAAAAACCCCACAGAGTCCCAGACGAATTCTAGAACTAGTCTATTGATTTAGGAGTGGGGTGGGATGGGAGGGTGGAGTAGGGTGGGGAGTTGGACATCACTTGGCATCTTATCAGAACTTGTTGGGGGAATAGTCAGTAGATAGGGAATTATTTCTATTTTTGTTTGTTTATTTTTGAGAAGGCAGAGTGGCTGTATGCCCTGCACTCTATATTCAGTGTTGATCTCTGTAGCACTGTGATGTAGAGAGAGGACTTCATGTCTCAGGCTGGGACCAGCGCTTCATTCCTTTCTATAAACTAGTTGCTCAAAGCAAGATCGTAAGAACATTGCCTGCCTTCAGGTCCTGGTAATCTCTCTCTCTCTCTCTCTCTCTCTCTCTCTCTCTCTCTCTCTTTCTCTCCCTCTCTCACTTTCTTTTTTATTTCTACCTGTATAAGATATACAGGACAAGCAATTTCAAGTAGACAGCCATGGAAATATATGAAGATGGAATAGGGAGAGGAGAGAAATTAGCCAATACATCAAGGACTGGGGAAATAAAGGGAGTTAAATCTGATGGTGAGGAAGACATAGTGTCCCTGATGATATTTGAGCAACTGAGATGTACCTGATAGAAACCACTGAGAGGTGAAAAAACAAAAAGAAATCACTGAGAGGTGAATGATGGGTGAACATGATAGTGGTACAGGAGGAAAGAGAACCAGAGGCAATAGTAAGGAAGTGTATAAAGATATAAATATAGATATGTATATGTATATATGCAATGATATAAATATATGAATATAGGTGTAATTATCAATCTGCATATGTATGAGATACAACAAGGAAGCAGATGAACTTTGGCCCTTTATATAATTCCTTCCTCAGTATAAGAACAGTTTGTTCTAGCAATGTTTCAATGTATAATACCCATCTTTCCAACATGATTGGAGAAGACAAAAAGGGTGTGTAAGCAAATATGAAGAAAACTGATAGTGCCATAAAAGAAATAGTGTCTTGGATCTCAAAGGTTTGAAGTTAAACTAGCTGTCATCTGCAGGGAAGCAACAGCGTTCGTATGGAAGAAGCACATCCTCCTATGTGACAATGAGGTGCCAATGGGAGTAGGTATCAAAAGTTCAAAAGTAAGCAATCAAGTGAATATAGACAAAGTGGAGATCCAAAACCTACCTATAGATAATTGGACAGTTCCTTACAGAAAGGCCATTGGAGAGGGATGAGATATCCAGGGTGTGGAAAAGCACTGAAGAAACACATAATTAGCTTCTAGCTCAGCAGTTCTCAATCTGTGGGTCGTGACACTTTTGGAGTTCAAACGACCCTTTCACAGGGGCTGCCTTATTCATAACAATAGGAAAATTACAGTTAGGAAGAAGCAATGAAACTAATTTTATGATTGGTGGGTCACAACAACATGAGGAACTGCAAGAAAGGGTCATGGAATTAGAAAGGCCGGGAACCACTGCTGTAGTTCTGTAAAGTTTCCTCTTCCCACTATTAGGACCTCATTTTACCTCTCTAATCTTGCTAAACCAGCGCGTGCACATAGATACAATCAAGATCTTTCGATGAACAAAATTCAGAAATGGTAAAGGGAGCAATGAATCTCTGAAGATATAGGAAGAGAAGGTGAGGGTGGAGGAAGGAAGAAGGAACTGATAGCAATAAGGACTGTATAATCCCACTTAAGGGGAACAGACATCAGAATTTTAAGTGAATGGGATGGTGTAAATCATGGTAAAAAATACTACTACTAATATATAATATATTATGGGTCCCGGGGGATTGTAGAGTGGGAGAAAGGGGTTTAAGAGGAGCCGATATCCAGGAGCTCAAGAAGAAAGAAGATGTATTAAAATTATGAAGCCAGCAATTTTATAATTATTCTTGAGCTATTGGAACTTTGGGTTATAATAATATCTGTAACAGATATTAACAAGATATCTTTTTTAAACATAAACATTCTCATCTGGAATGCTAAGATGAAAATTTTAACACCACAATTTATCTACCTACCTAGAATGGATTTATTTTTTAGGAACACAGCTAGAAAAATTCCTGGCATATGTTATACCAATAAATTAACTTATGATTTGTTATACATTAAGCAGTAGCTTCTTATTGCCATATTCAAAATTATAGATTTCTTAGCTAAAATAAATTTAGTGATCAAAGCCCACAGTCATTTAAATAATGCAATTGATGTAAATTATGGACCTGTAAAAAATTGAATTGGCAATTTTTGAATGTCATATACCTTTGTAACAACAGCACAAAAGACCAGGGGCTGAGACTGCTTATGCACAAGCAAACATCTCATGGGATTTTTGTTTAGTTTTTTTTGTACATTAAAGATCATTATTTTATGGATAGTCCCAAAGTATTGACCTAAGGTCAGGTTTTGTGCTTTTCTTCTCCCTCTTACTCTGTTGCAAATTGAGTGGGTCTAAAAGGTTTCCACAGATCCATCTAAGTTAAAACATTTGACCTCTATTAGCTGAGAGTAACACAGGAAGAAGGAGAGACAGCAACAGAGGGAAGAAGTAGAATGTGTAGGTGTGTTCATGAGTAAATGCATCTTTTACAATGAGGCCAAAAGACAAAATGGTAGTTGACTGCCTTTACTGAAATGTTTTGAACATAGTTCTATAGAAGAATCTTCATCAAAAGCACAAAAATGAGGAACATGATTTCACATTCTTATGGAATCTTGGAACTATTAAAGCCTGGTGAATGCAAAAAAAAAGATTGCCCTGAAATTTAAATTTTGAATAGGTAATATTTCATACGTGTTCTTTAGACCACAGTTTACCATTACTAAAGAATTTCTTCTCTAAGCACTGTGTTTTAAGAAGAATTATCTATATGGTATCAAAATGACAATAACAACTCAAAAGGTGAGTGGGAAGTAAGTTCACACTGGAAAAGCTATACAAAGGAGGGTCAGAATGGTCACATGTTTTAAATAATATGTCAATGGGTTCCACACACTAAATGGGTATATGTTCTGTTGTGTATGTTTTTAATGACCATAATAAAAATAAACAAATGGCTAAAAACAAACAAAAAATCTCACTAGTTTTAGGTTCTCTAAGATGCCTTTTTTTTCAGACAAGGTTGTACTGATGGCGTATCCTCTGGTGTGCTCTGTCAAGTTTAGATTTTAGGAAGTCGGATAAAGAGGATCCCTGGAGAGCTTCTGGTGCATAATTGTTCTTGTGATTCTGCCTAGATTTATCTTGCTTCAATGTAATCACTTTACTTCTCATTAAAATAGCACAGTACAAGTGAAGTTGAGGATGAGAAGTCTACCTGAGGCATTCATTTTAATTTTGATCATTTATTCATTGTCACAATTTTTATTTTTATTTAGAATGTACACATTAAAAAAAACCCTTCAAATGTTTCGCTGTTGGCAAACATAAGGGTTTAATAGTTAATTATCCCCATTAACCTTCCTCTTCCTTCTTTAAAAAAAAAAAGTTAGAGATTGTCTGAAGCAGCATAATTCTAAAGAAAGCAACAAATTTAACAATTAAAATCCTGTGATTGGATTAATTACTATCCAAAGTGATGCGCCCCCCCCCATATTGTGAAATAATGCTTCCTAGATTTTCTGAGTCCACAATTTTTTTTTTGGTGGCATCACTGTTCTGGTGGGAGTAGGAAGCCCAGCCTTGCTCCTGGAGAGCTGCTGCTTGATTTGCATCATCAATCCTGTGGGCTGCAGTTCCACACACAACCACTGCGCCACCAGGGATCATCCTGAGTCCACAGATCTTTATAGGTGCACGTAAGCTTATCTTTCTCCTTGAGAGCTGATAGTATATTCGAAGTGCTGACCTTTAGCTTAACAGCCCAACAGGTAACCCACTAGAGCACCAGGAGTCTGTGAAGCATAAATTTAGATGCCTGTAAATGTTTTAAAAGCTTAACTCAAAAATGGAGACATTGATTTTCTTACATCCAGTAATATACTAGAAACTGTTTCTTTATTTGTGATTTGACAGAAGATATAATTTAATTTTATAACTATCTTGTGTGACCAATATTAGTCATACATTCAGGCTTATTTTATTCACTTAGAAGGTGAAGGTCATTACTGTCTTTGTAAGGCACTGAGACTTTAAGTCATGGTTTAGAAATAACAAGGCTTTACTTGATGCAATCTGTTGTTTGCTGCTTTTAGCTTATTCACAACCAAATCTTTAGCTATAGATGGAGGATGACATTGCCAATGAAGGTTTTTATCAATATATTACTCCACTGTGAGACTGTCATATGAAAGTATTTTCAGTTACCTAATTGCTTAAAAAATATCTGCATATATGCAACTTGATTTTGGTTTCTCCTGAGAGAGAATATGCATTCATGGGGAAAAGAAATAAAGAAATAAAGGAAAAGGTTTGTAACTCCTGTCTGCCTTTTACTTAAAATTCAATCATTTCTTTTTTTAATGACTCCCATTGGAGCAATGGAACAATTTACACCTTCAAGGCTGTTAGTAACACTTTTCTTCTCTTCCACAGCAGAAATCCTATCCTTAATTGTCATGTACTTTAAGAACAAAAGCTTTTTCTGTTATGTTGCAGACGGTATAATGCAAATTAGTTAATTAATCCATGATAATAAGGTTTACAATGACATTACAGTGACTTCTATGTGCCACAGTTTCCAGTTAGCAGGATGGCTGGGAACACAGTTATCCTCGCAGAATCTCTTATTTTAGACTGGAGTGTCTTTATTCTATTCTTTCCAGGGAAGAGTCAAACTGATGGTTTCTCAAACCCATTTTTGAAATGGCTTCCATAAGAGACTCTTTCCTCAAAGTCCTATCATTAACACACACTAATTTAAATTACCCTTCTCTTCTTTTCCAGGTACATTTTGTGTTTGTTCTTGCATGCCTTTTGCAAATGGTAACTAACTTCCTTTCATTCATCTTCTATTTTCAGTCTATACATAGTACTCACCACATCACAGATTCTCAATAAAATGCATAGATTTTAGACTCCACTTTGATAGCAAAATCATCAAATTTTCTAATGAGACCTTATTGAAATAAATGCATTCTCAAATAAAAGAACAATGTATGTTGTCCGAGACTTTTTGCTTTTGTATAATACCATGGAAGATCAAGTAACAAGTGTTCCTCATACTTGTTGAATTTTTCTCATGACTCTGGAATCAATTTTATGTTGCCTTAATATTAGGTAATGGCTAGTTTACATACTTTAGAATATTGAGTTTTTTGGTAGATGTGTTAGTCCGGGTAGAGTAGAGGACCAAATTTCATAGACAGGCATATAGATGTAAGGAAAAGGTTTGTATATAAGAGAAATAGGACATTGAAAAAACATCCCAGTCCAGTCCAGTTCAAAGTCATAAGTCCGATACTAACCCATATACCCGATATCAGGCTATAAAGTCTCCTTCTGACTCACGAAGTCACAGGTCAGTGGGTGCAGAGTCCCGGCGCCAATAGGGGTCTCCCCATGGCTCCTCACTTCCAGGGCTCAGGGTCCATCAACAGCAGAAGTAACTCATCACTGGCAGAGGTCCCCATGTGGCCACCCCAGCTTCAAAGGTCTGGCTCCATCAGGGCAAAGCTGTGTGGTCTCTCCACCGGTTCCTCCAACTTCTCAGACACTGCCATCTTGTCTTGTCCACGATTCATCATCTCTGAGACTAACTCCCAACAACCGGGGAGATAACTTCTCATCTTCATGAGGGAAATATCACGAATTTTCCCAGAAGTCTCAGGAGAAAGCCATGTCCACATAGAGGCCCCATTGGCTACTCAATGGCTATCTCCAGATTGACAGGCTAGACTCCACCCCTACATTTCAATCATAAAAATAACATAAGCACATGACTGCCACATACATAGTCTCAGAAAAACTACCTGGGATCAGTATGAGTAAAGAAGCAACTTCATGATGGTGGTTTGGCTTTCAGATAAATTGAAGAGGGCTAGGTTAAAGTATTCAAAGGAATCTAAGTTGAGCCCTGGTGACACAGTGATTATTGTGCAGGACTGTGACCCACAGGGTTGACAGTTCAAATCCAGCAGCATCTCTACAGGAGCAAGGCTGGGCTTCCTATTCCCACCAGGGCAGATATGCGGGAAAAAAATAAAAGGAGCCCTAGTGACACTGTGGGATAAGCATTGGACTAACAAGGACAGGGCCAGTGGTTCAAATCCACAGAAATTATCACCCTTTCAAAATGAATTTGAGAAATGATTAGTTTGATTTTTCTTGGGAGAAATTAGAATAAATACACTCCAGTCTAAAGTAAGAGATACTCTGAGAATAACTGTGTTCCCAGCCAACCTGTAAACTGGAAACTGTGGCATATAGAAGTCACTGTAATGTCACTGTAAAATTTACTATCATGAATTAATTAATTAATTTGCATTATACTCTCTGAAAATACATCCATGTGGAAATACATCCATTAGACACTGGGTGGCTTTGAACTGAGAACCTTGCAGTTAGCAGTCTGATATATACTCACTATACCACCAGGGAAAGGTATTAAGTATCCTGTGGTGACAGTTTCTCACATGGGTCTCTACATCTTTGACTGGAGCACAGACTAAATTATTCCCTCCAAATTGTTAGAAAGGCACTATTGGGCAATCTGTGAATGAGCTAACTTTCAGTGAGCAGCCTAAGTTTCTAATTACTGTGTCCTCAGGGATACTTAGAGAACATATAAACTCCTGTAACTGTATTTAAGTGTTTTTTTTTCAATAAATTACTCACAATGTTCCTATAACAAAACCAAACACTTCTTGATATTGTCTTTAAAATCTAGTCTCACAAGCCCCTGAAGACAGTTTTCATATAATCTCAAGATTAGGGCTTGTGGCAGTCATGTGCTTATGTTAATTTTATAATTGAAATGTAGGCGTGGAGTCTCGCCTGTTTATCTGGAGATAGCCATTGAGTAGCCAATGAGGCTTCTGTGTGGGCATAACTTTCTCCTGATATGTCCGGTAAATCTCGTGATATTTCCCTCGTGAAGATTAGAAGCTATCTTCCTGAGTTCTTGGGAGTTAGTTTGAAAGACGATGAATCACGGACAAGACAAAATGTCAGCTTCTGAGAAGCTCGAGGAGCCAGCAGAGAGACCACATGGCTTTGCCTTGATGGAGCCAGAGTCTGAAGCCAGTGGCATGCTGTTGATGGACCCTGAGCCCTGAAAGCAAGGAGTTATGGGGAGACCCCTGCCAGCGCCGAAATTCTGCACCCACTGACCTGTGACTTTGTGAGTCAGAAAGAGACTTTATAGACTGATTTCGAGCATATGGGTTAATATCGGGCTTATGAATTTGAACTGGATTGGGTTGGGATACCTTCTCAGTGTCACATTGTTTTTGTATATAAACCCTTTCCTTATATCCATATGTGTGTCTATGAAATTTGTTCCTCTAGTTAACCGGACCAACACAGAGCTTTTGCAAATAAAATGAGGGGAATTTTTTAATTAATATTTTTTATTGGTGGGCTCTTATAAATCTTTTTTTTTAATTATTCTATTGGGGACTCTTGTAACTCTTATCACAATCTATCCATCCATTGTGTCAAGCACATTTGTACATTTGTTGCCATCATCATTTTCAAAACAGTTAGACATTAGGCCTCAACTCTAGGACTCCCTGAACACAAGAACACTTTGTTCTAACACTATGGCCTTCGGTGATGCTCACCTTCCTGAAATGACCACTGAAGACAAAAGGGGTGCTTAAACAAACGTGGTGAAGAAAGTTGATGGTACCTTGCTAACAAAATATATATCATTTGGGATTTTAAAGACTTGAAGGTAAACAAAGTCCACATGAAAGAAACACACCAACCCGTTTGATCATAAAGTATCAATGGAATCAAGTATCAGTCAATATGTATGCTGAGCATACATATTGGTTATGTGTGGTGTGAAGATTCAATCCCGACATGCACTTTTCCTGATTTTAAACCATGCAGTCTTCCTTTGGTATGTTGGCAGAACTAGCTCTTGATCCAGGTACAAGTTCTCCAGGAGCACAGTCAAATGTTCTAGAATGTCTATTCTTGAGCTTCTCAATATTATCAATAGTTGGTTATGATCCTCATAGTCAAACACCTTTGCAAAGTCAATAAGGCACAAGAGAACACCTTTCTGGTATTCTGTTTTCAGCTGAGATTCATCTTATTCTAGTAATTATATTCCATATTCCACATCCTATTCTGAATGCAGGCTGAACCTCTGACAGTTCCTTGTCAATATATTACTGCAACTACTGCATGATATTCAACAAAATATTATGTGAATGTGTTATCAGTGATATTGTTCTATAGTTTGAACAGTCTGATGTGTCATCTTTTCTTCAGAATGGTTGTAAATATCTCTTCCAGTCAGTTGACCACATACATGTCCCCAAATTTTCTTAGCATAGTTGCATAAATATTTCCAGTGTTTTGTCAGCTTGTAACATTTCAATTGGTAGGATTTAAATTTTGTTGAGTAAAATGATACAATTTCAAATCATTTAGCATTTATGAGTCACTTATCTACTATCGAAATACAGTTGATTTTGAAAAAAAATGCATTATGATTTAGCCATAAATAATTTAACCTTATTTTGTCATATGAATAGTAGTATATGAGGGATACACAAAATAACTAGAATTATTTTTCAATGCAATGAATTTATTTATTTATTTATTTTACGAAATTATCTTAGCACCTTTTATGTACTCTCAATTATACTAAATATTTTTATCAAATCCGAGATTCCATTCTTGGAAACATTTTTCAAACTCATCTGTTTACAGGGATCACAGCACTTCCCTTGATTTTTATTCCAGCTCTTCTATGCCATCAAATCACTGTACTTTCATGTCCCCCTTTATGGAGACTTAAGGAAATCACTCATAGGGTGGTCAGGTGAGTAAGGTGCATGAGGCAAGATAGGTGAGTAAGGTGCATGGGGCAAGACAGGTATGCAATATTTTGTGCATCTCTGGTGCACAGAGATGGCTGCATGAGCATGTGATTGTCATGGTGACAAAACCAGTCCTCCATCTGTGACAAATCAGGCCTTTTTGTTGCACACTTTTAGACAATCAGAATGTCTGAATAAAAAGTTTGATTAGCAGTCTGACTTGATGGAATGAACTCCAAATACACTATTGAGTTGATAGTTTTGCCCACTCAGGAATTTTATGGACATATAGAACGAGATTCTTCATCAATCAGCATTTCACCTTTTTTGAAATGAGAAAACCCCTTGTGCACTTTAATATTTCCCATAGCACTGAGTTGATAAGCTGTGTTAAACAGCACAATATCTTCTGATGATTTTTTCCCAAGCAGGAAACAGAATTTCACAGTCATATGCTGCTCTTTTAATTCAGTTATCACACACACACACACACACACATACACAAACACACACCAACCCCCTCTCCAAAAATGGTTCAAGTGAATCTGACTTTATGAAAAAAATTCACTGTGACTAGAGAGAACTTTCCAGGAGATGCCACAGGGTACAGTAACTAAAAGTGAATTGATTGATTGATGCTTGCCTAGGGGGGAAACTGCATACTCTGAAAACTCTTCTCTACCCAGCATAATTTCATATTTGGGAGAATAGCCTCTTTATATATATTTACATGTAAATATATATAACCATATAAACATGACTATTTTGTTTCATAACTATGTGATACTGTCTGATTTCTTATTGCATTCTCTGATTGCTTGTTTGAACTGCTGATAATTTGTACTATTGGTAAAATGTGTATTTGAAGAGATAACTTGCAGCTATTAAGTGTGCTAGGTATTCTATGTGAGAAATACCTCTTAAATAAATATATAGCTGAGACACCTAACAAAGGATAAGAGATCATCTTTGGCTATCTCTACAATGAAAACAAAGACCAAGTGAGTGAAGGAATACACTACTGGGTGGGAGGTGTTCATTAGTAGTTTAATCTGTTGAATACAATGATTATGATCTAATGTATAAGCCTCCTTCCCAGTTTATAATAAATATATTATGATGTTGCTTTTTATAATACTGGGATTTTGCCCCTTACCCCTAAGGAAAAAAGGTGATACTTTTAGAGAAAAAAAATTATAAATGAGCCATTTCAAAAGTTTTTATATTAATTTGTGCAGTAACAATAGGTAGATTGGCTTATAAAGTAGGGAAATATCAGTTGGTCATAATATCTAATGTTCTTAAATCAAATTATATGCATATTAAAATGAAATATAATAGAAGTTAGATCTATTTGTTCAGTGTAATAAAATTAAATAGTACCTGCTGGTTAGAAACAATATAATCTAGAAGAAATAAAAAGTGCAACAAATTTTAAAGCACTATCAATATCTCTTTACATGGTCGAGTATGCCTCCATAAAAAGAGACAAAACATATTCAAATAATTGGTAAATAATAAAAGCTTTCATTTGTGTAAAACTTATGTATTATTTGCTTTACAATAGTATGAGATGATTCAAATTGTGATGTTAAACCCATGACTTTACAATTGTTTTGATGAGTTTTGAATCATAACTTGAATCTTCTATGACAACGGTATGTAAGAGTACACATTGAATTCTTTGTGTTGTTTTCTTTTTAGGCTTGTGTGTGCCTGTGTGCAACCTATTTTTATATTTTCTTTTATAATGTGGACTTTTAGGACGAGAAAAGGAACAGGTGATAGCTTTTAAACCTTTAGGAGTTTTTTGAAAGTCAAATTCTCATCTCTTCCGAGCAGTTTGATGGAGAGTAGTTCTTTGGTACATAAACAGATGTACCCACATGATTAGCTGTTCAAAGGCATTATGATGGGTAATTATTTCTGTGTTAATTTGAGTAGTCTATAAACAACAAAACTCTGTCATTGAGTCAGTTCTGACTCAGTGACGTTGTGGAATAATTTAGAGAGGTTTGGGCTTCCAAAGCTCTAAATCTACGGGAGTATCAAGTATCATTTTGATCATGCCGAGCACCAGCGGATTTCGCACTGCTACTATGCCATCAGTGCTTAGTGCTCACAGCACTATAGTATACAGTACCATATTTGTCAGACCATAAGATGCACTTCCCCCATGCCCAAAGTGGGGGAAAAAGGAAGGCATGTCTTATGATCCAAAGGTGTGGCACGCGAAAACATCCCATGAGCCTGTTTACTGTCCACTGCTGTTTGTATACTGTGGATTGCTGTGTGTTCAGGGGAAGTCCCACTTCCCAATGTCAGTCAGGTCACATGATCAGCACAGCGTATGTCTCCCTTTATTTGTTAATGAAAGTGATGATGGTTTTTATCACTTTGAGTTTATGCTGTTAAATATTATCATATTTTGCTTTATTCTAATAGATATTTTAGTATACTGGTACTATTTGGTTCAAACTATCTTTTCTTGTTTTATTGCTCTAAAAACTGGGTGCACTTTATGGTCTGAAAAATACAGTAATTTATATACGCACTGATGTAAATCCTGCTCTTAAAGGCATTTTATGATACATTGCTTTTAAGTAAGAGTGATTACCCTGAGAAAACAAGGACTTGTTTCCTGGAGAGAAGAAGGTTTTCTTCCTCAAGACTACAGCAACAACCTCTGATCAAGTATTTCAAGTTTACCCTATTTTGGCCTTGGTAGATATCAGTGTGTTTCATTATGTTGTAAATAGAGGTGTTATTGGTGGGAAGCACTCAATGGTACCTACACACAATAACTCTCACAATCATGTGTTCATGAGTGTATATATGTGTGTGTGTGTGTGTGTGTGTGTGTTTGTGTATATATATATATCCAACAAGTGATATTCACCTGGAAACCCATTGGAGTTTGTGGCGGTTATGTGCTTATGTTAATTTCATGATTAAGATGTAGGGGTGGTGTCTAGCCTGCTAATCTGGAGACAGCCATTGAGTAGCCAAGGAGGCCTCTGTGTGGGCATGGCTTTCTCCTTATACATCTGGGAAATCTCACAATATTTCCCTCGTGACGATGAGAATCGATCTCCCCAGTTGTTAGGAATTAGTCTGAGAGAGGATTAATCACGGACAAGACAAGATGGCAGCATCTGAGGAGCTGGAGAAGCCACACAGCTCTGCCCTGATGGAACCAGACCTCTGAAGCTGGAGAGGCCACGTGGGGAACCCCTGCTAGTGATGAGTTGCTTCTGCTGTTGATGTACCCTGAGGCCTGGAAATGAGGAGACATGAGGGGACCCCTGCCAGCACTGGGACTCTGTGCCAGGACACTGGGACACTGGCCTGTGACTTCATGAGTTAGAAGGAGACTTTATAGACTGGTTTCAGGCATATGGGCTAATATCGGACTTATGACTTTGGACTGGACTGGCCTGAGATGCTTTCTCAATGTCCCATTCCTCTTGTATAAAAACCTTTTCCTTATAACCATATGCATGTCTATGAAATTTGTTTCTCTAGTCTACCCAGACTGGCACACTGATATAGGCAATAATTTGAGGTAGAGGCACTGCAATTAGAAATTATTGAAAAATCCTCTGTGCTGCTTTTTGAATGGTGCTATGCAACTTACGTACTCAATACTATGTCTTGGTCATTCTCAGATAGAAAGCAGGAGTTATTTTTTCTTTTGTTTTGACTAAAACTATAAGAGAAGGAGAAAGTGGGTCCTGGAACTAAGTGTTTTTTTGCCTACTGTGAAATTTAAATTTTGTGTTATCCTAGTTGGGCTGGATGAGTAGCTGGGCTGAATAAGTACAGTTAAAACTATATAGAAGGATACTATGATATGAGTTAGAATAAGCTCCATAGATAGCCTAAAAACCATAACAACAATCTCTAAGATGTGACCTAACATACTGTAGTCAACTCCATAATAGGATTTCAAGCAGTCAGAAAATTACTGTGTACTATAACACTCTTACTCTGATACTATTGAAAGGAAGTTTTCTTGTGGGTGTGACTGGTTTCCTATATTGTTTAACTTTGTGGTATAGTGATTATTCATTAGCACTGGGCTATGATCTGCTTGGTCGGCAGTTCAGGACGACCAATAGCTCCCCATGTGAAAGATGGGGCTGTCTACTCTGTTAGCATCGACTTGATGGCAATAAGTTTGATTTGAAGTTTCATGGAAAGTTTGCTTACTTTTTGCCAGGGCTGGATCATCATGTGGTTCCTTCACCTTCAGTTCTTAGGACTTGAGGCAATGGCCTTCTTTATTACCTACATTTCCAGGAGCCATCAGCATCCTGCCTTTGGATCTGCTATCTCAAGTGCTAACCTCGGATTCATTCATTTACAACCACGATCCCGACCTGCTGATTTAGAATCATCCACTTCTGCAGCCTGATAGCAGCCTGAGGTGTCACTACTCATCTTGGGTTCCTCTGCCCCTGAAGATACTTGAATCAGAAGAAGAGTCCAGCTTAACAACTAACCTAATTAAAATTTGTTGATAAACTATTTCAGAGAAAAACATAATTTTGCTGGCAAGGATTTTACCTGATGAGTAAGAATATAGATCCAAAACAATGTTCAGAAGAGAGGGTTACACAAAATGGTTTTTAGAATTATTTTTTAGAATTTTTAGAGTTATTTTCTAATCTCTAGTCACACAAAAAAGGGCTCGATTGTTTTGTGACCAGATACACCCAGTTGAATGCTAACTTAAAAATGAACTTTTGAGAAATATATGCAGCATGTTGCACTAATGTACCCTTATCCAATTTTTATAAGCAATTATATAAATGTCAACCAATTGATAAGTAGTTACTGAATTTTTGTATTTTTATGAGGGGATTTCAAAAATTTCATACAAAAAGTATAATTGAATGATAATGATATTTATTTCCACACATTTTTTTGAAGCCCTTTTATATGAACTCTCTGAACTGTCCCTTTTGGAATCCTCTGGTTCAAAATTTGCTGGACCTTAAGTTCCAAATTTGTAAATTACCTAGGCTTGCAAAAAGAGCTCATTAATTTCATATTTAATTTTTATTGTGAACTGGGTTAAGATATACAGAATATTTCAATTTCACATTTAAAAATTCATACACATCTTGTTTCAACTTATCTATTATAATCTCATAAAGAACCATTATTTGATTCACTTCTTCACTGTGTTTTCTGTTTTTATTTCTCCTTCTTTCTGAACCCTTTGAATTATACATTAGGTATGTGTTGCCCTTCTGATCTTCTACTAACACAGTGAGAATTCAACCATATTCTGTAGGGTTTCGCCATTCTCTATCCATTCAGTAAAATTAGCAAACTATATGACTTCAAGTTTCATTCCATATTTTTTCACTGTATATGAGACCTATGAATGTAGTACGTTTCACAGCATCTCTTAGTGGTAGTAAGGCACCATCTAATTCTTCTGGTATTAAGGTTGTGGGGTCTGATGTTTGAGAGGTCCACTAGTCTATTGGAATATGTGTCTTTCAAATGTTCATGGCTATTTTCCTTTGGTTGTGAGAAGACCAGTAGTTGTTCCTCCTATGACCACTCACATAATGTTCTTTAATTTTAATTTAAAACAAGTTCTGCCATTCTTCTATGTTGAATTTCTTCGTGCCAGAATTAGATTTTACAAGAATGATGATAGCGCATCCTCTGGGAGGGTCGGGCACTCAGACTGGCACCAGCAGCGCCTACACTAATGTGATTAGAAAGGACAATTTTGAGGATGGTGCAAGACCAGCAAGCATTTTGATCTGCTGTACATATGATTTCTGTGAGTCAGATCGGACTTGAAAGCATTTAATAGCAACAGCATTCAGATATTTAGAAACGTGATCATCTTTGTATAGTCTTCAGTGTATCCTTACTATTTAGTATTATGGATAGACATAATGGCTGGAATAATGGACTCTAACAAAATATTATTTGTAATGGTGACTCAGAATCAGTCAACCTTTTGTAAATAACATTGCACCAAAAGGCACCTACCAGTAACAAAGAGCAATCTGACAGACTATTATTATTCTATATATGGGAATCTGTGAAAGTGATAGTGCGCATTATGTTTGTTGATGTTTAGTGTTCTACATTTTCGAGATAGGAAATCACATTTTTTCTCTTTCTTAATCTGAGAATAGATTATTTCAGTAACTAATATAATGATGTGAATTACATATAGCCTATGTAAACTAATATATTCTATGGATTAGAAGACATTTTGGCCCATATAAAAGTTTAGACCAAATATACTCAGAGTTATTTTAATTATTTCACCCATGGACTCTAATTGATGAATACTGATATGATTAGTATAAAAGAAATATCTCTTCATAACCAAGTGATCCTTGACCTCCTTGTTATCACTTTTAGATATGGTTGAGTTAGTTCTACGTTTTACTATCTTTATATACAACAGAATAAAATGTTGCTCAATATTACAGTCACAATATTTGATCTATTTTGTTCAGACACTGTGTCATTTGATTTCATTGAGTGACTCCCCTCTTTCAAGCTGACTCTCCTCTTTACCAGGCATAATGTCCTCCTCCAGAGATTGTATCATACCGGTAGCATCAAAAGGACTTAAAACCAAGTATGTTCTTCCTTACTTCTATGGCACACAGACTGTTGACAAAGGTAAGAAAATCCAAGATCTGTCAGGCTTACGACATGGAAAGGAAAATTAATTCAAGATCAATGGTCTACAATCAGGAAAGAATAATGGTGGCCCAAGTCCAAGGAACCAGTGGTCTAGTACCTAGACTCAAGATTCACACCCAGTAAAGGAAAACAAGTTTTCTTTAAGTATGCACTTATATAGGATGTATACCCATGAGAAAACTTCTTGACGGCAAGCCAGACATAAATTACACATAAAATAATCTCACAGCTGATTGCATGCTCACAGCATATTCCCATTATGAAGTTAATTCATTGTATTAAGTCACATCATGAAGGGCTACAAGTGTTAACCACCAAATCCCTGAGAATGCTGGCCCAGTGAAGTTGACACAAAATCCGACAGCCAGAATTATCCTAGAGCTACTTTTTCTTATTCAAAATTCTGATTGAAGCCTAGAATGATAAATTTTAAAAAAGCCAATTTTTTAGGTCTGCTCAGTATAAACTTTTGAGAAAAATGGAATAAAAATGTCTCCCAGAAATCTGTATGACTTTATTGTTTTGCTCCTATGCCTGAATATCCCTTTTGGGAAGATCTTTAGATGATTACCCAAAGGGATAGGATCTTGGCTTCACTGTATTTTGCATGCTGGCTTAATTATATTCAATGTTGTTATCACTATTTTTAATCACCAAATACTGTCTGAAATATGTGGCTATTATGCTTGAAAAAGCTACTATTTTCATTTCTACCAGAAATGAAAAATTTTTAAATTGCTTATATGAATATAACCTCTTACCATAGTTTTATTCTCCACATGATGTTGGGTAAAATTTCTTATTTTTTGTCTACTGTCTTTCTCTCCTAACCCATTATTTTACATCCTAGGGTGCCTGTCTGTTAAATATCAGGATCTGATGTTAAACATCAGTGCCTGTGTAGACAGATTTTCATCAAATGAAAAAAGACCTCGCTGAAAGCAAACCACCTTTGTGAGTGATCAGAAAACTCCGGAAACCAACTTCCTCTAAAGATCAGACTTTTGACCCAGCAAGGAAAAAGACTTAAGGTTTAAGCAAGGAATAGTTTCTAATAAGATTCATGATCAAAAGGGTGGTTGGGTAAAAGCAACCCAAAATAACTTATGGTTCCTGACAGGACAAAGTGGTATGCTAAGATCTGAGGTTACAGTTTTTTGTTAAATCAAAAGTAACCTCTGTCAGGAATGGATGCTGTCATTTCTATAACTCTCCACTAAATCCTGGGGAAAATTGCTGGGTAAACATTTCAGTGAACAATATGATTTTACTTACTTATAATGAAATTTTACTTGTTCAAGAAGCCAAGCTCACAACAATCCTCAAAATAGATATTTCCAAAAATCAAAACAAAACCCTCTGCCATTGAGTTGTCATTGTTTTGAGGACACATATACCAAATATAAGCAATATTTTGTAACTTAAAAAAGAAAAGAAAAAAACCTTTAGAAACTTAAGTAATCGCCCACAAATCATATGTGCCCTGACCCAATTTTGTAGGCATTACCTAAATGCCAATAAAACATTGAATTTAGTTTGACATTTATTCTAACATTTACTTAACAATAAATAATCACAAACATTTTAATGAGATACATATACAAACATTTTGTCATATCTCCTTCATTGGTTGCTTAGTTCTAAATTCTCTTTGCTGGGGCAATGAATTACCTAATATAACACTTTTAACCAAGGCCTCTAATTCCTGCCAAAATGTCTTTTCTTACATGACCCTGGTAAGAAATGGAGGGAAAGTATCAGGTCTTTACATGTAAGTAATTGGGAACCAGATTTCCTAGAATGCCACTGTGCTGCATATCAGATGGGCCCGCTGAGAAGCACAAGAGGATTTTAGTATAAACAAGTGGATTTTAGAGCCAAAAGAGGAGTGTTTTCTATGGTCCCTGAGATCACTGTGCAGTGAACCTCCTGGATCCAGAAAGCAGACGTCATTTCCAAGGAGCAGCAGTAGAATCAGAATCCAAGGCATGGGATCGAGTGATGGATTTCCACTCCACAGAAGAAGGAAAATTGAGTGTTTTGGAGCAGATGGCTGGCTTGTGGAGTGGGGTGGCTATGAGCACTTGGTTGGGGAAGCTGAACTTGCTCTTCCAGGAAGTGGAGCTGAGTGACTCTGGTTTAAAGTGAATAACAGAGAAGTAAGCACTTTAGGAATTTATTTTCTTGAAAAAACTCTGTATCATGTTTTGATGAAAAGCTGTATCTCCAGTATTTATCACCTGCAGAAATAAATCTAATGCCTTAGTTGTAGAAAAGAAGAGTAAGTATCAAAACTTTGGTGGCTTTACCAGTCTCTGACAGACCAGTAAACCTCATCTCTTTTATAATTCATGAGTTCTACTCTAAATTTTATCCAACGATACCCAGGACCTTCTAATGGTACCCTTTAAAAACAGTTGGTAGTGGTAGCGGGACACTCTCTATCTCTTCTGGTCACAAAGTTATACTAATTATTATTCTGGTCAATTGTACTAACTATTTCCATGTGCCTTTAGGTTTTCATTACTCTTCTTTCCTCTGGAGGGGGAGAGACCATAAGCCACACCTTAGAAAGTTGTTCCTGAATTTTAAGATCCTAGTCTCTACTCTCAAAAGAAGGATGTAGAACTTTGTCATTGTAAGAACTAGCCAATTGATTTCCGAGTCCTTCAAGATGGAGTCATTTCCTGTGAGTCATTCCCTTGGTGAAAGGGAAGATTTTATAACTTTGTCTCTTTTATATACCACCACATTATATTAATGGACATATTTTCAGCTAAAATAAATATTATATGTAAAAACATGGATTTTTAATTAGTATGCCTTATTTTATCTAGTCTCTAATACAAATTACAATGATTATACACAACTCAGAATTTAAGATTTAAAGCTTTATTGAGGACACTAACAAGCTATAATACCATTCATAAATATTCAGGCTGAGCTGTTTATCAGAGCATGTCACAGAATTTTTTCTGTTCTGTTGATAAATGCCCCAAAGAGATTTGTTGTAAACCTTAACTCCAAGGCATTAGTTCAAACTCCATGGATCAGTCATGGCAGTTATCTGAATTAAACCTCCACAAGTCCCTAATTTCATCAAGCCTCAGCTCAAAGGCACTCAGTTCCATTTCCATGGGTCAGCAGGCCCAGTGTCACCAACTAAGTGCCCAGAGGCAACCTACTCAGTAAATCAGCCTCCTGAACAAAATTATTTAGCTTTACTTGCTCCATGAATGGAAAAGTCTACGAGTCTGTTCCATAATACTGTTGCTGCTCTTTTGCTGTCTCCTGTATCCAGGAGGTTAACTGCATGGGGGCGTCTGGAACACATCCTCCATCCTTGACTCTTGCTAGGAGTGAGATCCCTCCTGCTGCTTCTCAGGGTGCTCATTTTATACACAGCAATATGGCATTCCAGGAAGGCCTGTTCAAATTACTTAGGGGAATCCGCTCTCTATCTCGCCCACCTTATTATCAAACTCATGCAGGGAAAGGTCATTTGGTGAGAGGTCATAACTTTATCTAGAAAAGGCACATTAAATAATGCACTCTTGCAAATATTTTCCTGTCAAAGCTATCCATATTTTGCCACATTCTCTATCCCACCTATTCTGGCTGCGTGTCTTCACAGATTTCCACAATAGTGCTCATGTAAAATATTTGTCCTTTTGTTCTTGCTTCATTTCATTCAGCATAATGTCCTCCAGCTTCATCCATATTGCAAAGTGTTTGGTTCATTCTCCTTATTTTCAGTTTTGCTTAGTATTCTACTAAATGTATTTACCAACCTTTATTTCTCTTTTCTTGTACTGCTGCACATTAATGTTATTGCCACAGTTTTGCTATTGTGAATAATGCTACATACCTATAGCTATCTATGTTGTAGTTCTTATTGCTCTGGGATATATACTAGCTGGAGAAATTTCTTTCTTTTTGGGGGGGCCATCACTGCCTTCCGGTGGGAGTGGGAGATCCAGCCTTGCTCCTGGAGAGCTGCTGCATTAAAATGTTTCTATCCCTAACTTCTGAGGACCTATCATAACACTTTCCATAGTAGCTGCACTATTTTACAGTCCACCAGCAACTTATTAAGGCTTCAGCCTTTCTAGGTTCTCATCAGCATTTATTATATCGGGGGTGGTGAGTTAGTCCATGTAGACTAGAGGAACAAACTCATAGACATGCATAAGTGTATAAGCGAGAGTTTTACATCAAAGAGCAATTGAACATTAACAAAGCATCACAGCCCAGTCCAGTCTAATACTATAAATCCAATATTATATGTCTAGTACCAGTCTCTAAATTCCTCTTCAGACTCACGCAACAAGTGCAATAACACTGGAAATCACCAAGTGGGTTTAAAGTCTTGTGGGCCCAGTGGTGGTGGAAGCATCTTAGGGCTGGCATGGATCTCTCCATGACTCCTCAGCTTCAGACTGACTGCTTCAGCATAGCTCCATCAGTCTCCTCATCAGTAATGTCTCATAGGGACTGTGTGAGTGTCTCACCTCCAACAAGCTTTTTTCTCCTTGATGACTCCAAATTAGTTCATCAAGCTGCCACTTGTTTGACAGGCTTAATGTAACCACCACAGGTGGTATCTCATTATTGTTTTGTTTTGCATCTCTCAAATGGCTTATAGTTCATGAGTACTTCTTGGCTGCCTACATGTCTTCTTGATAAAATGTCTGTCCATCTCCTCTGTCCATTTTTTAATTGGCATATTTGTCTTATTGCGGTGTTAAATGTTTGTATACATTTTAGAAATTAACAATGCGTCTAACATGTAATTGTGCCAAAATTTTTCAGGCTGTGTGTTCTCTTTTTATTCTTCACATAAAATATTTTGATGGACACAAGTGCTAATTTTAGGAGGCTGCTGGTACTTTGTTTTCTACTATATATGTGTTGAAGTTATGCTTGATCCTGTATTTATGCTATGTATTAGTCCTCTAAATTTGATTTTAACATTGATAATTTCTGAGTTCTAGGTTTTGTGCTTATGTCTCTGATCTAGCTTGAGTTTATTTTAGAATATCCTATAAGACAGGGCCCTCAACCTTTTTAAACAGGGGGCCAGTTCAATGTCCCTCACATCCTTGGAGGGTCGGACTATAGTTAAAAATAGAAAACAAACAAAAAAAACTGTGAACAAATTCAGTGAGGGCCTGGGATGAGTCGGCTGCTAAGCAGGACAGCAGTGGTGGCAAAAACACCAGGTGGGCTGGATAAATGTCCTCGGAGGGTCACATGAGGCCCATGGGCCATAGTTTCAGGACTCCTGCATAAGATATGAGCCCTGTTTCATTCTTCTACAAATGAATATCCAATTTTGCCCACACTGTTAGTTGAAGAGATCCTCTCATCCCTATTTAATGTATTTCAACCTTATATCAAAGATAACCTGTCCATAGTTTGGAGGAATTTGAGTTCTCAATTTTGTTCCATTGGCCTATATATTTATACTTGAACCAGTACCAGACTCATGATTACCATGGCTTTGTAATCACAAGAGTCTGGTACTGATTTCGAGATCAGGGAGATGAGTCTTACTTAGTTCTTCTTTTATAGCTTCTTTCCTTCTTTCTTTTTACTTGAATTTACATTGTTGGTGACAATAATCATTATTCTCTTGAAAAAATGGAACTGCATTATTCCTGTAGATTCCTTGGACTAGCAGTGACATTTTCACAATGTTAAATCTTATGTGATACTTTCACAATGTTAAATCCTGAAATACTAATTCGAAGGTGACAGTGCTGATTTGCATGTGTTTAGAATTAAATTCTAGGAAGATGTAACAAAGTTGAGCCTATTAATGAAGAACAAGAGATCCTATATTTGAGGAATGGAGTTTTGGCTGACTGAACTTTGGGAAGGGTGGGGTGGTAGATGGAGTGCTAACAAAAAATGAGAATTTAAATGATAAACTAGAGCATCTGTGGTCTTATTTCCTCTTTTCTCTTTTGTAGTCAGTCTATAATTTATGAGGGAAAAAGAATAAAAAGTCATACTGGATGAAAATATCTTACATTTTAATGCTCATCATGAGCCAAAGATGACAGATGCCTGGTTTTCATGCTGCCACTATACCTATCCATTTATATACAGCCAACAATAATGGTCCTAATAGAACTTCTGAATTAGCTTCACTATTATTGATTGGAGTCAGCATATATTCTGAAAATAAATACCATTCCCATTGGTTGGTTTAGCATATATTTTGAACTATAATTTTTGTTGATATCTAACCGCTGTTCTTTCCATTTTTCTTTGGTTAGTGGTGGATATAAACCCTATCTGATTATTAGGCTCACCTTAAGAGTAATTTATAATACCAGTGTCCAGGACTTATCCTAGAAATTCTGATTTAATTAACCAGGGGGAATATCTACGTGCCAGACCACTTAAGATGTTTGGCAAGTGACTCTAGAGTGTCCCAAGGTACAATTATCCATGTGGAGATTGTTTTTCAACCTCTAAAAGGACATTGTGAGAGAATATTTAATAAATTATTTCAACAGATTTTAAAACCATTTTAATGAGAAATAGTACAAATATCATGCCATTCCATAGTTCAGTTACATCAAGCAATAATTTACAATTGTTATCACAGTTTCAAAACAATTTCTCCCTTCTGAAAGTTCTTGATATCAACTCCTCTTGAGAAAATGCACATTAAAAAAAAGCAATGTAGAATAAAACAAGCAATGTAGGTGATTGTATAAGCTTACTCCAGAATTGTTAACAGAGCCAAGTTATTTCAGATCAGAAGGTACACTAAAAGTCATCTTTTGCATTATACAAATTCCAACTAATTTTCTTTGCCGGCTTTGTCACTCAATTTTGATCATGTACAAATTATCAAAATTTAACGGATAAACTATTATTTGCTAAATAACTCTACTATAAAGTTTTAAATATTTCTAACCTTATGTTTATAGAAGTTTTAATAGGATAATCTGAAATACCAAGTCAATGCTTAAGAAGAAATGTTCTATTGACCTTTTCCATAATTTAGCATGTCTGTTTACTGTATTGAAGAATGCTGCTGATGCTTTTGGTTATGTATTAGACTGCTAACCTCAAGATGCTGTTCTTGTAGGTGCGGCTGAGTCACTCCTGATTCATAATGATACTATGTACAGCTAAAGGAAACACCGCCTGGACCAACCTTACAATTGCTCTTATTTTGGATCCCATTGGTGCATCCCATGTCTATCCACCCTGTTAAGGATCTTCCTCTTTTACACTGCCTCTCTACTTTTCTTCAAGGTACACAGCTCAAACCCTCCAGAGTTTCCACCAAGAAAGGTGAGAACTGTCCAGTCCCATAAAAGTTTGCAGCATCAGAAACCTTATGTAGGATTCCTTTGAATTGAGATAGACTTTGGTACTTTTCTTCAAGTACACATTAAAACCTGATGTTATATTTTGTAAGACATCTAAGAGTGATGTTAGAACTATTTTGTCCATCCAGTCATTAAATAAGGAACTACTTGATATGGTGAGGTGTAAGGTTTAAAATCATAAGAATAGATAAAATAGAGTAAGTTAAGGATACTTTCCTTATATTTACTTTTATCAAGATATTATTGACATTTTCTTCTGGCATGCACATTTCCATATACAGCAGCAGTTCTATGATTTATGGGACTGATTATTTGGTCCAAGTGATTACTATTCAGAGTAGTTGACAATCACCAGCAATATTATAATAGCCTTAAAGTTTCTTAGTAATGAAGATTCCCACCACCCACTATGTGATTCATCTGCAGCTTAATGTTTGAGAAGCAATTCATTAGACTGCAATGGGTTCTGTTTTGTTTTGCTCTTTATGAAGTTTTAGTAATGAATTTAGTGTATCAGAAAGTCCTCATTTCATTCTTGTTCACTTAATCTGATAGCTACAATGTGTTTGACTTCTCTCTTCAATTTAATTCTTCATTAGTAAGTGTCATATTTGGGTGTGTTTTTTTTGTCAAGTTGTGTGGTCCAGAATTTTCCCATGAGATGACCTAACAGTGTGCTCAGCTCCATGATGGAATCTTCTGTGAAATCTCCCAAGCAGTTTTTGGAAGACTAACTAGACCAGTGTGCCAGAAGCGTAAGCTGGGCAGAAGTTTTTATAAAGTTGAGGAAGTTTTCATTCAGGACGTGGCTTATTCTTAGTACAGACTAATGGTGTGCTAGCTTACTTCAATTGCTGGATTCTGCATATGCTTTACTGCCCTCCTGTTATATCACCTGCTGATCTCTGGAGTTATCAGCAGACTTCCAACTATGGATTAATTCATCACTGTTTCCATAACCTTATGGTCTTTCTGCTGCATCTTCCTCTTCACATTCATCAGTCCTTGCAGCTACAGGAGTCTGGAGAAGTCTCTAGCTTAAGTCAAGACCTCTGAATCTCAACTAGACTGAACATATCTCTTTCTACCATGTGTGAGCCATTTCTTGATATAAAAACCTCTGTATATATAAGGGAAGGACTACCCCCACAAAACAATTTTTTTCAAAACTATGCATTAATTTTTTTTACAAGACAGTCTTGTCACTTTCAAAGTACTCTTCATTGTACTTAATACAGTTTTCAAATAGGCAATTCCATTATTTTTCAAACTCATGTGTTTGGGTGGTGGACAGCTCCTCCCTTACTTTTTCCTACCTCTTCTGCATCGTCAAATTGCTGTGCTATCATGACCCTCTGCATTGGCCAAAACAAAAACAAGTCCCATGGTTCAAGGTCAGGTGAGTAAGGCACATGAGGCAAGAGAAGCATGTTTTATTTTGCCAAAAAATTGACATACTGAGATGGCTGTGTGAGCAGGTACATTGTGGTGGTGGCAAAACCAATTCCTGCTCTGCCACAAATTAGGCCTTTGTTGGTCGTCCACTGGTAGAGTCTTCTAAAAATTTCTAAGTAGAAAGCTGAAATAACACTCTGACCTTGTGGAATGAACTCCAAATCACTGTCATCCTCACATTAAAAAAACCCAAGCAATCAAATGAGCACCACCTTAGTCTTTGATTCCACCAGGTGAGCTTTCTGGGGGTGAGATGATGATGGCATGACATATTGCTCTGGCCTGATTGATGTTTGCATTTCAGGGTTGTAAAAATAGTACTGTGTCTCATCACCAGTAATGACCTTGGAAAGAATTCAGAGTCACTTCAGAGCTGTTCTTTCAAAGTGCGGCATTTTCCACTTCACGTTCTTTTTTCTGGTCAATAAGAATTGGAAATACACATTTCCCAGTGGCCCTTCTATTTTCCAAATCTTCCCCTAAAATTATCTTAATTGAGCTCCAAAGACAGTTCAAATAACTTCTGCATCCCTTAAATGGTTGGCCTTCAAGCACAAGTGCACAAATTTTGTCAACATTTTCATCTGTTCGGGAAGCTAACAGATGTCTAGAACATAGTTTGTCATCAATTGATATTTCACCTGTTTTGCAAAGAGAAAGTCACTGGTATGTTGAGTTTTTCCCAGAACACCCAGTGGAATTTTTCTGCCTTTTTTTTGTAGGGGGTGGTACCAAAAATGCAAATGTTACTGATTTTGATGTTAGAGAATCTGGTTAAAGACAATATGTAAAAGAGTTGAACTATGCATTTAAGTCTATAACTTTAAAACACACTGCAAATGGCCATTTGCCTGATGAACATACATTTAATCTAAGGTGGTGTACTGAAAAGAATAGTGTATTGGATTCTGCTGAAGTAGCTGAGATTCTGAGCATATGAAATATTATCCTTGTCAATATCAAAACAATCTGCCCAACAACTAATGTAAAGAAGCTTTGTAAAAATAAAAGAAATACATACATAAGCATACACTCATAAACCCACACAATTCATGTATAAATATTCACAGATATCCGAATGACAAATGCAAATGAAGGTCAAGTAAAAGTTAGTTTCCTCCTCATGAACAATCAGAGAACTGACATTTAAAATATTATAATTTCAGCATATGTACATGCATTTATTCATATACAGTAAATGGTTGGCAGTTGATTTATGTATAATGTATGTATAATTCAGCATATGTACATGCATTTATTCGTATACATCGAATGGTTGGCAACTGACGTATGTGCTCTGTTCTAAATCTAACAAACTTTTATTTTTATCTTCAATTTGATAAGAGGGATTAAAAATAATGCAACGGCTCTTAGGCTCCCCCTCAGCTTGATTTTTCTTTTGGGGATTCTGAAACAGAATCTCATGAACTCTTTTCACAAAAGCTTCCTGTGAATGCCTTTGAATTTACTCACTTTGCTGGTTTCAGACCTTTTACAGGTGTGCATCAAGAAAAACCTTGTGTGAGTTTCTTTCTGGTATATATCCAAAAAGCAATTTTTAGATTATTGCAATTTTCAGGGAAATCTTCTGAGTGTGCAGCTGACAGCTAACTTTCTCCAACAAATAAATGGTCAGTATTGGAAAATGCACCAATCTGTCTAAGAAATACAGTTATAATTCTCCTTGGAAGGAAAGCAAGACTTCATCTCAATTCCTTTTGGATGTGTTATCAGGAGGGAAGCAGCTCATGGAGAAGAATGCTGAAACCAAAACCAAAACCGAATCCAGCAGATTTGCTCAGGGCGACATGTCATTTGGTCCATTGACTGCTGCTTCCTTGAGCAATGGCTGTTGATCCAAGAAAGATAATACCCTTGACGACTTAACTACTTTTACCATTTATCATGACGTTACCTAGTGGCCTACTTGTCAAGATTTGGGGACTTTTTGAGACTCAGTTGTACTCCACAAGGAGTGTTGCAATCTTTGATCTTCATCAGCTTCAAGTACATTTTGCTTACAGTATGCAAAATTGTGATTCTCTATTTCTCAGGCTGTTAATAAGCTATTGTCCAATCTTTTTCCCTCCCCAAACCATGTTATTGGGAGCAAATACAGTTATCATACTGTTCCAGAGTTGAATACTGAAGCAGTATTGTACAATTGCTACCACAATCAGTTTCCAAACACTATTTTCCTTCTTGAATTCCTTTACATGACCTGCCTTTTACCCTGATGGACACGACTTATACCCAGCTCCAGAAACCCTGTTCTACTTGCTGTCCCTCAAGGTTCATCAAACCTGGGTGTCATAGACTGAAAAATAGAAATGAATATAACCAAAAATTCAAGATGGTCACCCCAATGACAAAATACAATGGAGATAAATCTAAATATTATAGACATAATATTTATATATTATAATATTTATATAATTTTATATTTATATCACATTAATATAATTACATATAATATATACCTATATATATTTATATAAAGATTGAAACCCAGATCAGATCCAATATGAATCAGAGGAGGGATCAACTGACAAAGTTTTAACCAGTCAAGTCAGGTTTGTAATTTTCATCTTTTGTCATCTATTTACTGCATTCTGTTTGCTAATCACTTTCTTTGATTCCCTCTATTACAGATAGAGGTACGTCATTGGAGACTTATTTCCTATGTAGATCCCACGATCTGGGCTAATGTGACCCACTTGGTGCATATCACCAGGGACACTCACCCTGCCTAGGATCCCCCAAACCATTTTCCATCATTCTCTCCCCCATCTGCAGGTCTGTCCTCCCACTTCTCATGCCAACAGTCATGCACTGTGGCCCCCATTGTTAACATGTCTGCCTCCTTTCCACTCTCCTGATGTGATTTTAACAATAGCCTCCTTCATTCAACCGCTTGGGCTGTGTACCTGTCCTGTCCATGGTGGCCTCATAGGCTTGCATGGCAGCTACTCAGTGAACAGCCCCTCCCACTCCCTTAATAATTTGATCCCAGCTGACATAATGAGCCCTCTGCCAAAAGAACCTTCAAGCTATGCACTTAGACAGGATGGTGTATCGTTCATTCACATGGGCTAAGCTCTCTGCCAGGTTGTCTGGCCAACCAGGTCAGCAATCTGCATGCCCTACACACCTGAGCTTGTGCTCATCCTGTTGCTTGCCCTTGCAGCAGTGTATTCCTGCAGAATTTGTCCTTTTCAGGGACTAAATCCACTCGATTAATATTTTCCATATCTATTCATATCATGAGGTGTTTCATGGTTTCACCACTACTGCTTAGGGATGTGTAATAGTCCATTGTGTGTGTATATACCACAATATTTTTTAAATCCAATTTTCTACTAGTAGAAATTTAGGCTGATTTTAGCATCTTGTATTGTGCTGCAATGAAAACGGGGGGAGGATATATTTGTTCCTGATCTGTTTCTTTTTGGTATGCATCTACTAATGGCATTGCTAGGTTACATGAGATTTCTATTGCCATCTGTTTCAGAAAGCGCCATATTATTTTCTGTAATAACTGTACATATTTTTAAACCCACCAGCAGTGTATAATAGTTTCAATTTCTCCCCACTTTCTCTACCAGGTTTTGATTTCTTTTTAGGAAAAAAATAAAGCTATAGTAAAGGGTGTTAAATGGTACCTCATGGTTGTTTGGGCTTCCATTTCCTGGAGGGCCAGTGAATGCGAGCATTTCCTCCTGTGTTTATTAGACAATCAAGTGTCATATCTTTGAATCTTCTGTATAGAACCTGTACATACCTTCTAAGGGGCTCTTTTTGATTTTTCTTGTAGGCTTGTAGTATAGATTTTCTAAGTAATACTAATTTTACTAATTTTTCCTTTGTCCACTATGTCTTGCCTTTTATGCTTTTTTCCTATATGTGGGCTTCTGTTTTATTCTTTTAATGAAATCTTTCTATGTACATAAATATTTCTCTTTTTAATTATTTTATTGGGAGTTCTTACAGCTTTTATAACATTTAATACATCATTTGTAGCAAGCATATTTGTGTAAATATTACCATATTTATTTTGAAATATTTTCCACTTGAGCCTTTGATATAAGCTCTTCCTTCCCCTTTCCCACTTTTTTTTTAAATGAATCACTTTATTCATTTAAAGTGGCTCATACAACTCCCCTCACAATCCATACATACATCAATTGTATGCCGGCCACATTTACACACTTATTGCCATCCTCACTCTCAAAACATCTGTGTTAGTTCAGGTAGACTAGAGGAACAAATTTCATAGACACGCATATCGATATAAGGAGAGGGTTTATATACAAAAGGAATGGAACATTGAGAAAGCATCCCAGCCCAGTCCAGTTCAAAGTCATAAGTCTGATACTAACCCATATGTCCAATATCAGTCTATAAAGTCTCCTTCCGACTCATGAAGTCACAGGCCACTGGGTACAGAGTCCCGGTGCCAAAAGGGGTCTCCTCATGGCTCCTCGGTTCCAGGGCTCAGTGTCCATCAGCAGCATTCCATGGTGGCAGAAGCAACTCATCATTGGCAGAGGTCTCCATGTGGCCACTCCAGCTTCAGAGGTCTGACTCCATTAGGGCAAAGCCAGGTGGCCTCTCCTCTGGGTCCTCCAGCTTCTCAGATGCTGCCATCTTGTCCGTGATTCATCGTCTCTCTCACTAACTCCCAACAACTGGGGAAGATAGCTTCTCATCTTCACAAGGGAAATATCGTGAGATTTCCTAGAAGTCTCAGGAGAAAGCCATGCCCACAGAGAGGTCTCATTGGCTACTCAACGGCTATCTCCATATTAACAGGCTAGACTCCCACCCCTACATTTCAATCATAAAATTAACATAAGCACATGACTGCCACAACATCCTCCCTCCACTCAGGCCCCAGTATCAGCTCCTATATTTCCCTTCCTCCCCTGCCCCCCATGAACCCTTAGTAATTTACAAATTGTTGTTATTTTTTATACTGTACACTGTCAAATGTGTCCCTTCACTCACTTCCCTGTAGTCCATGCCCCAGAGAGGAGGCTACATGTAGATCCCTGAAATTGGTTCTCCTTTTCTATTCTACTCTCCCTCCGTCCTCCTAGTATCACCGCTCCTACTACTAGTCCTGAGGGAATCATCTATCCTAAATCCTTGATGTTTCCAACTTCACTATACATCCCCTGGTCTAGGCGGATTTGTGTGGGATCATAATATTCAGGGAGGGGGAGTGTTTGAGAACTAGAGGAAAGTTGCTTATTTCATTGTAACTACACTGTACCTCAACTGACTCATCTCCTCACTGCAACCCTTCTGTAAGAGGATGTCGCTTCATCTATTGATGGCCCTTGGGTCCCCAATCTGTACTCCCTCTCGTTAATAATGATATAATTTTAGTTCTATGATGCCTGACACCAGATCCCTTCAGCATCTCTTCGTCACACAGGTGGTGTACTTCTTCCATATGGGCTTTGTTGCTTCTGAGTTGAATGGCTGCTTGTTTACTCAAGCCATTAAAGACCCCAGACGCTCTATCTTTTGATATCCGGGTGCCATCCACTTTCTTCACCACATTTTCTTATGCGCACATTTGTTGTCAGTGATCATATCAAGAAACTGAGCATGCAATGTTAGCTGTTTAGTTCTTGAAGCCTGATATCTAATCCCTTTGATATCTTGTGGTCCCACAAGCTGGTGTGCTTTGTCCATGTGGAGTTTGTTGCTTCTGAGCTAGATGGCTACTTGTTTACTTTCAAGCTTTTAAGACCCCAGACGCTATATCTTTTGATAGTCGGGCACCACCAGCTTTCTTCACCACCTTTGCTTACGTACACATTTGTTTTCAGTGATTGTGTCAGGAAGGTGAGCATATTGGAATGCCAATTTAATAGAACAAAATGTTCTTGCACTGAAGTACTTGAGTGGAAGTCCAATGCTCATCTGCTGTCCTACTACCAACCCTATAAGTATATGCACATTGATCTATTTTCCCATCATCACATAGAAATATATGCATCTATGCACATACCTGCTTTGAACCTCTATAAATGTCCATTATCCACAAGTTCCTCCCACTTTTTCCATTTACTTTCCTCTTGTCGCACTCTCATGCTCAGTCTCCATTTGGGTTTCCATATTTTCTCTCTGTTAGATTAGTCATGATCAATACCTATCAGACTTCTTCATCTACCTTGTCACTGATTTTGAATCAAGTGTTATTCCCATATCTCTGGACTGGTCCACATCACCTCCTTTCCCTCCTCCTCCCCCTCTCTCATGTCCCCTACTGCAGAACCATCAGTCCTGTCGTTTTCACCTTCAGACTGTTTTTCTGGCCTATCTTGTCTAGATAGACCTGCAGAGGTAACAATATGTACAAAAAAAAGGCCTCCTAAAATGAAGCAACCAAAGAAAATAAAACAACGATAGCAACAACAACAAAATAACCCAATGTCCTATACATGTATGTAAAAAAAATAACAATATAAAAGCCTGTAAATAGTTCAAGGTCTGTTGTTGACCTCAAGGAGTATCCCCTGATTGAGTCCACACCCTGGCCCCAAAGTATATCCGTGGCATTCCATCTGGAACTCCATGCTCTGTTGCCTACTCTCAGTGTTTCACCATGGTGTGATTGTGTCAGACAGAGTATAATCCTGACCTGGTTTCTCCATTGTTGTCTCCGATAGGCCCTGGGTAGTCAGCGAGGGTAGCTGTATTTCGTAGTGGGGCCAGTCATACGATCCTCTTTGTGCCTCAGCTGTTCTCAGTGGGGATATAGTCCTGAAAGCTCATTGGGTCAAGATGCACTCCATTATCTCTTCCTCCCCTTTCATTTATTCTCTTTTAATAGGTCCCATTCATCCATTTTGTCTTCTATGAGGCATACTTATTTTTTTATATCTGGAATCCCATGTATACTAGGGCACTTATATTTGTACCAATTTTCTCATTGATTATTCTGCTAGTTTTGGGTTTAGATCCTAAATAAGACATTTATATCTTAGATCCACCTTGAGTTTGTATTTGTAAATGGAGTGTGATAGGATTCTTATTTCATTTTTCTGCAGTTGGTTATCCAGTTTCGTACACCCCAAATATTGAACAGATCATGTGCTTCCAATTTACCGTTTTTTGGGGGTCTGTCTCCAAAACAAGTTGTCTACATGTGAATATTTTTATTTCTGGGTTTTCTTTCCTCATCCATTGGTCCCAGGATCTATCATTGAACCCCTACGAGGCTGCTGTGGCAATGTGGCTGGATGGTAGACTTTGAAGTCGGCTAATGCATCGCTATCTACTTTGTTCTACTTCTAGAGGAGTTTTGTGTCTATCCTGGCTTTCTTCCCTTTCCATATGAAATTGATAATCCATTTTACTATTCCTTTGAAGAATGAGGCTGTAATTTGAATCAGGAATGCATTGAATTTGTAGATAGCTTTAGATAGTTATTATATTTTCACTATACTGAGTCTTCAGATCCACAAACATGGAATATTCTCCCAAATATATAGGTCTCTTTTGGTTTCTTATAGAAATGTACCATAATTTTCTTTGAACAATTTTTTTAGACATCACTGCCCTCTGGTGGTGAGAGTAGGAGGCCCAGCCTTTGCTCCTGTGAGCTGGAATTGAACCTCCATCCCAGTGGGCCTCAGTCCCGTGCACAACCACTACACCACCGGGGCTCAGCCCTGAACAATTCTTTTTTTTTTTATTAGATTCATTTCTAGATATTTCAGCTTTTATGTGATTATTGTGAGTGGTATTGTTTTCAGGATAACTTTTTTCTGTATTCTCATCACGATCATAGGAATCTAGTTAATTGTTCCTCATTAATCTTGTATCCTGCTATTTTATTGTTTCTAGCAATCCTATTGTGGACACCTTAGGATTCTCAACAAATAAATTATATCATCTGCAAATAGAGAAAATTTCACTTCTTATTTACCAGATCATACACTGTTGATATCTTGTGCTTGTCTTAAAACATCGGTTAGGACTTCAAGAACAATATTGAATAGAAGTGGGGCTGAGGGGAATCGTTTGTTTAGTTGAAATATATTCAACTTTTTTCAACTGAGTGTAATATCAGCTACTGATTTTCTTCTGTATGATTTTATTGTATAGAGAATTTTGACTGCTAATCCTATCTTCTTCAGAGTCTTTTTTAGAATAGATGTTGGATGTTGTCAAATGGTTTTCTGCATCTGCTGACATAACCATATGCTTCTTGTCATGCTCTTGTTGATGAGGTGGAGCATTTGTTTTTTAAACATGGAACCATCCTGCATCCCTGTTATGAATACCACTTGGTTATGATGTATTTTTTAATTATTATGTTGTTGGTTTCAGGATTTTGTTGAGAATTTTTGCATCTTTGTTCATGGCAGATATTGGTCTGTAGTTCTCTATCCTCGTGGATTCTTTGCCCAGTTTTGGTAGCAGGATTATGTTGGCTTCATTAAATGGGTTTGGGAGTCTTTATATGTTCTGGAAGAATTTCTGTAGGATTGGGATCAGCTCTTCTCTGATTGTTTGGTAGAATTCCACTGCGAAGTCATCTAGACAGGATTCTTTTTTAAGTTGGGAATTTCTTGATGACTTTGTCTATTTCTTCTTTTGCTATACATCTATTTTAGTTCTTAATGTCCAAATGTGTTAAATGGGTTCTCAAAATATTTGTCCTTGTCTTCCAAATTATTAAATATGTTGGAATACATTCATTCTTAATACTGTATAAATAATATCTTTATTTCATTGGGGTATGTTGTGACTTTCCCTGTTTTATCTCTAATTTGAGATACTGGTCCTTCTTTCCTTTGCCAGCTGTTTTTCAAGTTTGTTGATTCTTTCAAGGAACCAACTTTCTTGTTTATTATTTCTTTCCATTGTCATCTGCTTTCTAGTTCATTTAATCTCTGTTCTAATTGGTATGATTTATTTTCATTTACTGCTAGAAGGATCCTGGGGTTGACTCTGTTTTATCTGCTGTAGATGCTGAGTAAAAGGTAATGACCATACTTCTCTCTTCTTTTTCATGAGTGCATTTATTGTAATAAAGTGACCTGTAAAAAGAGTGACCTCTAATAACTGCCTTTGTTGCATCTCATAAGTTTTGCTATATTGGATTGTCATTCTCATTGGCTCCTAAGGACTGCTTAATTTTCTCTCTAATTTGGGCTAATACACATTGGATCTTGAGAAACATGATATTAATTATGCAGATGTTTGTCTTTGGAGTTTTTGTTGTTGTGGTGGTGGTGTTTGTTTCCATTGTCAACCTCCAACTTTATAGTGCTTCTTAACCTCCAACTTTAAGGTGCTATGGTCAAACAAGGTACTTTGAATGAGCATTTCAGTTTTCTCAAGCTTACCTTATGCCACAGCATGCCATCTATTTTTAAGTGGGAATCAGGAGCTTTAGAGAAGAATGTGCATTTTATTTTGTTGATTGGAGCATTCTGAAATCTCTATTAGGCCACACTGTGCAATTGTATTATTCATATCTTCAGTCTTTTTTGAGTTTCTTACCCGTTGATTCATGTTTTTTTAGATTGATGTATTGAAAGCAAAATGTTGATGTGGTGATTTTTACTAAAAATGTTGATGTGGTGATTTTTCTTTTCACCTCTTTGAGAATTTGGTTGAAAAAATTTGAGGGTCCTTAATTAGGCCTAGATATATTTATTATGCTTATAGGTCCTTGGTCTACTGATCCCTTGAGAATTATGTAATGCCCATTCTTATCTCTTGTTATATCGCATCCTTTGAGGTCTATTTTGTTGGAAATTAGCATTGACACACTGATTTTTTTAAATTTCCATTTACGTGCTAAAATCTTTACCATTCTTTGACTTGCAGTCAATGTTTGTTTGTGAGTTTGAGATGGCAGCAGATTCGTGGATTTTGTTTTTGTCTAATCCAGCATGCTGCCCTTTGGGTTTTTTTTAATATATGTGTTTAAATCATTAGCATTAAATATAATTATATCTAAATATAGATTAGTTGCTGTCATCTCATATATTTGTGTTTGGTATTTTACTTTCTTCTCCTAAATAGAATGGCATGTGCGTGCAAGGCATTCTATTCTTGTCTTAGTATCTCTGCTAGATCTGTAATATTTGGGGTATAGTCATTTCTATTGAGTTTGAGAAGCGGGATGTGGTTTTACTTTGAAGTTAGAGGTGGTTAGATGCTGATGAAATGGAGGGGACAGGTTCCAGAACTCATCGTGTTTGTGGACGGGGGATTGGGGGTTGGGGGGAGGGTAGTGGATCTACCACAGTCTCTTATCAGTCCTCTGTATGATGTAGGGAGACTTCACTCTTTCCTTTTTCGTGCTTATAGCAGTAGGTTCCTGTACAGCTCAGAACTTTCTGCTCCTAATACATGTAAATGGAATATTATAGGGGCTGCCCCAAGGAGGATTGGCTTTCGATTACCGGGCAATCTGGTTAGAGTCCATGAGCACCGGTACCACAGGCTTCCCTTGCCTGTGGTGGGAAATGCCAGTCTCCATTTTTTTGTGGTGTAGTGAGTAGTTTTGTGTTTCCTTTCCCAATACAAAATAGGAAGACTTCTACTGACCTCCTGGAAACTATTATGTTGCAGATTCCAACAGCTCATCAATTTCACTAGGACTGAAATTCTCCTCAACTGACTGGAGTTCTTTATATGCAAGAGGAAGTTGGGATTATCAGGGATTATCAGGATTGGGATCTTTCCTCTGCATGCTGTCTCCATTTCTATTACGCAGGGTCTCCAAATGTCCCCGTTGATGTCTGTGGACATCCCTGAAGCACAGATAGTCCCCCTCCCCAATTCCCCATAGGGATAAAGGTGAAAAGGGAGAGGGGTAAAAGGCAGGGAGTTGCTGCTGCACTGGTAAGGGATGCAGAGTGTGGGAAGGCCCTGTGGAAAGGGACCCATGAATTGTCAGCTGGTCATCCTTTGCCAGTCCAGTTTCTATAAGGTACTGGCATATGTGCTTGCATTGGTCATCCTGTAGTGGCATCACTTCTCTGTAATCTGGATGCTCAATCAATGTACCATTGCACTCAGATTTCTTCTTTAAGGCCTTCAGTAGTCTCTTTTTATCATAATCATCAGCTATTCTTTGGACAGTGGTCAGGGTCTTTCTGCTGTTTCACTGTTGAATTCTTATATGAATATAATCATTGGTTCCTGCTGAAAGCAGATCATCACCCTTACTGTCATCTGCAAAAGGGACTGGACACCTGGAGGTTCTGAATAGTGGGCATATGATTCCTTTCCTTTCATCATGGACAAGACCTGAAAGAGGCGGGCACAGGCGGCAGAGTCTTGGGTAGCAAGGGAGTTCAAAGAAGTTGGAGAAGGATGTGACACAGTGATGAGGTTGAGCAGACACTTAAGGTGCAAATATTAGTTTTACATAACCAGCATAAAGGTAAATGATGAAAACTGAAGAAAATGAGCACACAATGAAATGCCAATTGACAAGCAATCAGTTCAGAGGTCTAATGGATTATGCAAACATACCTACCAATAAGCCTGGAATCCGTCAACAAGATAGGGCCTTCCTAGCACTCCCAACTGCTCAGAAATGGATCATGTTAGAAGGTCCTGGATAGAGAGAGAAAATTGTGGAACAAAACCTCAAGTCATAAAAAGAGATCAGGCTTTTTGGTTGGATAGAAATGGGTGGAACCCCTTAGATAAGGAGCTTTATATGGACTTTAAGTATATAAATAAACTTACCTTAAAGTTTAATGTTCAGTTACATTGGCAGGTCTATACCGGGAAAAGCAGCACTAATGAGGTTAAAATTATCAAAGGAACACAAACAGGAGACACAGGGAGGAAGTAGGATAAATAATTTTAAATTGTAGATATTGTAAAAAGTGATATGAAACAAAATGTGTATAAATTGTTGAATGGGAAAAGTATTTGTTCTGCAAACCGTCACCAAATTCAAAATAAAACTTAAAGACAAAAAAACAACAAGAACATGATACAAGGTGTCTCCCTGAGTGGTGCAAAGAGTTTATTTCCCTGGCTGCTAGTAATGCAGTTAGAGTTTCAGGTTCTTCCAATGTCACCTAGGAAACAGGCCTGGCAATCGATTTCTGAAACAGATCGGTTTGTGAAAGCAGAGGTTTTTCAAACATAGTTCTTTTCTGACACTCATGTTGCTATGATTGAAACCAATGAACAACTGGGCTTGTTTTTGTACACCAGATGAACTACTTCCAAAAGTTAACTTTTTTCTTTCTCCCCCTCCCCCAAAGCTGACTTCTTTTTAATGATTTTGTTTTATCCCAAGCAACTGTTTTTAACTAGACTTTCTCAAGTGTAAGCATTTATAATTCCTGATACAATTGTTAGATATCTTGACTTTTCTAAACCCCGGGACAAACCATGCATTTATAGTCTAGAATTAGCAAGTCTTACTGTTCTAGTGCCATTTTAAGAAATAGAAATGAAGGAATTAGATAATTAATATCATTTGAAGCCTCTTATGGGTAACAGAATATCTTTTCATTATATAATCATATAATTTTATGCAGCTGCAGGTAAAGGAAAATGAACAAGCTTTGAAATGTGAGTGAAATTTTTTTTTCGCTGGTGAGCTTGGAAAGACATCATGATTTTGTATTCTTTTAATAGATCATGGACCTTTGCTTCTCTCTACGTTAGGACCACTGGGAAGTTATAGAAGCATATTGAACTATGATATTTAAGCTGTGAAAGGTCTGGCATAAGTATGTTTGGTTTAACACAGACCTGTCCTTCCATAATATTTAACTCTGACTCAAAAGGAATTCGCCTTTCATATTGCTTTAGAACAAGTTTTAGGATAGATTTGTAGTCAATGTTTCTTTAGGCTAAAAATGCTTCCATTAAATCATTATAAAAAGGATTTTGAAGTTTTAGGGAATTCAGCTTATTTTTCTTCTCATTATTAAGAAACAAAAGACAGTATTAACCCTTTCAGGATTCTGTTTCATATAGTAAGGAGCACTGATGGGGTGAACTAAAATGTTTGAGCATAAGCTATCCTTAATTTACTCAATGAAGAATCATTGACATGTACTGTTTGATTATATGCGCACATGCATATACATACACATACACATGTGTGTATGAAAAACTCACAATCAACTCACTCAAAGGAACAAAGAAAAGGATGCAGAAAGGAAAGCCTCTTTTTTTTTCAGTCTCCATTTGAGTCCACCTCCCATGTCTGGAGTTTATCTTGCAATTTGATAGGGACATTCTCGTGAGAGGATGTGTTGGAATTGGAAACAAAAATATCAATCTAAAATTTAGATTCCAATGATAATTTTTTTTGCTTTCTTTGCATATTTTAGAAGTCGAAAGCAGAGCAAAGTGAGAGAAAGTCTAAGCTCCTAAATGTGACTTCATAGAACCTCAACATGACTAAGCTGTGGAAAGCTATCTGGTTCACAGGAATTGTTTTTGCATAAGATTCTTTAAAAAAGATTATCTGTCTTGTCTTCCCTTATGCTTCTCTTGACACATATATAGAAGACTACGTGAATTACCCATAGTGAAATCTTAGTATCTTGCTCACTGAATGTGTGTGTATGTGTGTGTGTGTGTGTGTGTGTGTGTAGAGCTGTTGTACTTAGAGGCTGTCAGGTCAAAGCTGACACAATGACTCTGTATACAGCAAAATGAAATACTTCTCAGTTCTGGGTCATCCTCACAACCGTCCCAGTTTGCATTCATTAGCGCAGTCACCACATCAATTCAACTCACTGAGGATTCACCCCTCTTTTTTGCCTACCGTCTACTTTCCTATGCATGACGTACTTCTCTATGGATTAGCTCCTAATGATGACATGTGTAAAGTATGTGAGGTAAAGTCTTACCACCTTGCCATCTAAAGAACTGTGTTAGTCTGGCTAGAATAGATAAGTTCATAAACATGAATATGAATATAGGGGAAAAGTTTATATACAAGAGAGGAATGGGGCATTGAGAAAGTATCCCAGTCTAGTCTGGGCAAAGATCTTAAGTCCAATATTAGCCCATATGTCTGATACCAATCTATAAAGTCTCCTTCCAATGCATGACGCACATGCAATGAAACTAGGACAATCACAGGCCAGTGGAAACAGAATCTTGTGTATCCAGTGGCAGTAGAAGCATCCTGGTGCTGGCAGAGGTCACCCCATGGCTTCTCCGGCCCCAGGAGTTTGGTTACATTGTGATAAGCCTATGTGGCTTCTCCTCCATTCCATTCTCTAGAAATCAGGATCTATCAGCATGCTGTTATCTCATCTTGTCAGTAGTTTGTCTCCCAAGAACTGAGTCTCTGGTTTCTCATCTCCACAAAGGAAATATTGTGAGATTTTCCAGAATTCTCAGAGAAACCCATGCCCACAGAGATCTCATTGGCTATCTCCAGATTGGCAGGCTAGACTCCACCCCTACACTCTTAGACAAATCGGCACTGAAGTACATGACGGCCACAAGAACAGCCTGCCTGTATTTCTTGTGCTCATTCTTTAGAAAGTCCATATTATATGCATTTGATCAAAAACTTAAATTAAATGCATAAATTCAACTTTCCTTTTAATTTTCCAGCTTTCACAACTACATAAGGTAGTTGAAAAGATTATAGACACACATGGTGAATTTTCTTTTGCTTTTTAGACTTAGATACAAATACAGTAAGAGATAGAGAAATACCAGTATCCCGCCATCACCCTTCTAATAAAATGGCTATTGCTAGAGAAAATATTTATAAAAACTAGTATGTTTTTAAAATTATTTTCTAGTACTTGAAGTGTAAATCTTTTCACATAATTTGTTTATGAGACATGAAAAAAAGTAGATGTGGTCTGCTTTTGAAAAAATCACTCCTGAAAGCATGATGGATGGCAGCTTTGCCTTTACACAAAAGGGGTCACTTGATTCTTTGCAAACATGTCTTATCAAAACCTCTGCATTATTACCATGTTATTTTTCTATGTTTCTAAGTATTGCAAAAATCCCTTGGAACTTTACCTAACTTCTGATTTCAAAGAGGAAGGAAAATCAAGCCCAAAGTTGGTTCCTATAAGGTGGAAGTCAGATAAGGATCTACCCTCCAACCTTTTAAACATTAGACACTGTCTCTCCTATGGCATTCTCTACTTCTTTTCTGGACTCTATAATCTACTGAAATACAAATTCTCAGACAATGCTCACTATTACAAGTTCAATAGGGACGTTAACAGTTTACAGTTATGGAGCAGAAACACACACAGTGTACAGCTCTGGTCAAGAGCACCACTTCTCATCTAGGTTCACAGGAGCAGCTCTCCCTTAGCCTCTTAGTCACTTGTCCCCTTGGTTTACGCTCTACTCTGGCAATTTAACACAGCATTTCTAGCATTGGTGGTAAATGCCCACAGGGTACTACACTCAGCCATCATCCTCAATATGAAGGCTCTCAACGCTAGATCTGTGGGTTAGCAGACCTAATTCTCCAAAAAGTGCCCGTAGACACCCATTCCACAAGTGATTCTCCTGTATGATGACACTCAGCTTTCTCTCTCTTTAATAATTATTATAAGAATGATAAGCAATTGGTTCCAGGGGCCTATTATACTGCTTAGTGTCCTTGCTACTGCTGGCACTGCTTCTCAGCTTCTTCTCAGCTATCTCTTGCTGCCTCTGGGGTCACAGCTCTCTGTCTTTTGGCTATAAAAGGTTACACAGACAGGGATCGTGGATTCCATAGACCATTCTGCACTCCTAGTTCTCTTTTTGATAATAATGAAATCTCCTACCCCGTTCCTGTGTCCAAGATTGCTCGTTTTATACCAATCTGGATGGCAAAATTGACAAAAATGTTAGAATTCCAAGTTTCTGTACTCACAATTAGCATTGCTAATGATCAGTCCAACTGAATCACACAATTCTTTCATCGTCTCATACCGCTCTATTTTACATAGACCAATTATGAAATGGACCCAATCTATATGGTCCCAACTTGTTTCGAAGAAAATTAATTAGAGAACCACGATCATATAAATCACTACGCTGCTTCCTATCCACATTATTTCTTCCATAAGAGTGACATCTATATATGTAAATGTCCATCTATATTTTGACCACATGTATGTATATGTATGTATATGCATAATTATCATGTATGTGTATGTGTTGTCTCAAAACATTTTTATCTCTCATCCATTCTACATCTTCCTAAGTATTTTATTGGATCAACTATATATATAATGGTTTTCTAGTTTATTGTTATCATTATTTTTGGGTTCTCACTATTGGTATACTTTATGCAGATTCATGTTCTGAATTTAGTTCCACTTATTATTTTCCACACTTTGTTTGCCCAATCAGTCTTTACCACCATGAGGATAAAGTATCCCCTTATGCATAAATGACACCATTTCTCTACATTTTGTTTACATTTTGCCTTTTTCCTAATATTTTCATTTCTTTACAACCAATCTGTAAAAACTATCTGGTATAAACTCTTGCCCCTTTCTACTAAACTTTATAGACTCTAGTACATTGTTTACTATGCTAGTCCAGGTAGACTAGAGAAACAAATTCATAGAAACTCTTATGTGTATAAGAAAGATCTTTATATACTAGAGCAACTGTACATCAAGAAAACATCCCAACCCAATGCAGTCCAAGGCCGTGAGTTCACTATTAGCCCATATGTCCAGTAACAATCTATAAAGTTCTCTTCAAACTCATGAAGTATGTGCAATGACACCAGGACAAGTCCGTGACCCATGGGCGCAGAGTTTTGTGCATCCAGCGGCAGTAGAAGCATCTCAGCACTGGAAAGGGTCTCCCTCATGGCTCTTCCAGTTTCAGAGCTCAGAGCCTATCAGCATGCTACCACATGTTTTGTCAGCTGCAAAATCTCCCAGGGAGTGAACAAAGAAAGGTAGTGTCTCCTCCCTTCCAGGAAGGAATTACCACATTTCACGGGATTCTCAGAGAAGAAGCCCATGCCCACACAGATATTTCATTGGCTATCTCCATATTGACAGGCTAACCTAACTCCTTCCACTCTTAACTGTCAAATGGCACCAGATTAGGTGACTGCCACATTTGCTCAATGATACATGTTGTTTCAAGATAAACATTGACTTTTTAGACATAGGCATATAGAAGTTGTCAGAGAAAGCAATTAGAGTAGTGTGATAAGGACAGAAATAAAAATAATGCACTGGACCACAGAGTGAGGACATTTGGGCAAATAAATGCATACAGGCATGTTAAAAACTTCCTCTTAATAAGCCCTTTTGATTACCCGTGATCATCAGAAAATGTACCAATATTATTTATTTGGAATTTCTGAAACAGCCATAAACTTTGAAACTGACCTATTTGCTTTGAATTCATATCTGAGGTCTCCTATACTTTTTTCCAAGCATTTGATTAGTCAAAATATGTTTACTTTTTAAGTTATACAATATTCATATAAGTTGGTTTAAAACTTGAAACCACTTGAATTTTCTTACAAATTTGATATTATCCCTTACTTCAAAATTATTGCTACTCTAGAACAAAAATATTCATTTAAAAAATCACCCTATTAGTGGTTCATGCAACTCTCATAACAACCCATCCATCTAGTTTATGTCAACCACATTTGTACATTTGTTGCTTTCATTATTCTCAGAACATTTGTTTTCTATTTAAGCCTTTGGTATCAGCTTCTCATTTTTCTCTTCTCTCCCTGCTACCCCGTCCCTCATGAATCCTTGACAATTTATAAGTTATTCTTAATTTGTCATATGTTATACTGTCTGATGTCTCCCTTCATACACTTCCCTGTTGTCCATACTAACAGAGAGGTTATATGTAGATCCCTATAATTGGTTCCTCTTTTCTACCCCACCTACCCTCCACAGTCCTGGTATTGCCACTTTCACCACTGGTCCTGAAGTGATCACCTGTCCTGAATTCCCTATGTTTCTGGTTCCTATATTTCCTATATATTCCTTATATTTCCTCTGGTCTATCCAGATTTGTAAGGTCGAATTGGGATCATGATAGTTGGAGAGGGGAGGAAGCATTGAGGAACTAGAGAAAAGTTGTATGTTAATCATTGCTACACTATACTCTTCCCATGGTGCTTCTTTGAGTGGATGCCCCTTTACCTATAGATGGATTTTGGATCCACAATCTATATGCCCTCTCATTTACATGGCATAATTTTTAGTTCTTTAATGCTTAATACCTGATTCCTTTGACACCTCATGGTCACACAGGTTGATGTGCTTCTTTCATGTGGGCTTTGTTGCTTCTGAGCTAGATGGCCACTTGTTTACTTTCAAGTCTTTAAGATACCAGATGATATATCTTTGGTAGTTGGATACCATCAGTTTTTTTCACCACATTTGCTTATGTACACATTTGTCTTTAACAATCATGTAGGGAAAATGAGCATTGTGGAATATTCACTTAAGAGAACAAAGTGTTCTTGCATTGAGGAAGTACTTGAGTGAAGGCCTTATGTCCATCTGTTGCCTTAATACTAACCCTATAAAATATATGCACGTAGCTCTATTTCCTCATCATGATATATAAGTTTATATATCTGTAGACATGTCTGTATTTAGACCTCTATAATCTCCCTTTTCTTCCTATTTCTTTCCTCTGTTTCCTTTTACTTTCCTCTTGTCCCACTATCATGCTCAGCCTTCATTTGAGTTTCAGAAATTTCTCTTGGCTACATTATCTTTGATCAAAAGAAGACTAAGACAATTATTAAGATAATTTATCTGAGTGCATAGATTTGTTGAAACACAGTTTGTTTAGAATAAATTTGTGAATTTATAAACTTAAAGCCCAGCTCATAAATACTTTCAGATGTACCACATCACAACATAAAGAAGATGTTGAAAAACAATGTGGAGATAGTTTGTGCATTTGGGCTTATATTTTTGTGTATGTGTCTGTTAATATCATTCAAATTGTTATGGGTAAGATTCCATTTAGAAAAAAAGCATTAGAATGCAAACTAAGTTTTCTCCTTGTTCCCTGAATGAAGCAGGATGGAAAGAGAATTTCTTCCACTCTAAAAATGAGAACAAATAGAATAAGCTACAAAATCACTACTTTCAGAGGTCAAAGGTACCCAAATAGCTTCAAGTCTAAGAAGAATCAGCTGCTTCTCCCTTGAGATACACTGTATGCATACCGCCTCCTCCCTAACCATATACGGGAAGAAGAAAGAGGCAAACCTGAAAGTAAGTACATGATTAGTTTTGTAAGTCTGCCATATAAATAACACAATTTAGGAGGCTTATACAAAATGTGTTAATCTGGGTAGGCTAGAGGAACAAATTCAAGGACACACATATTGATATAAGGAAAGGGTTTATACACAAAAGGAATGTGACACTGAGAAGGCATCCTAACCCAGTCCAGTTCAAAGTCATAGGTCCAATATTAACCCATGTGCCTGAAATCAGTCTACAAAGTCTCCTTCCAACTCACGAAGTCACAGGTCAGTGGGTGAAGAATCCCGGCGCTGGCAGGGGTCTCCCCATGGCTCCTTGCTTCCAGGGCTCAGGGTCCATCAACAGCATGCCACTCCAGCTTCAGAGGTCTGGCTCCATCAGGGCAAAGCCGTGTGGTCTCTCCGCCGATTTCTCCATCTTCTCGGAGCTTGCATCTTGTCTTTTCCGTGATTCATCGTCTCTGAGACTTACTCCCAACAACCAGGGAGATAACTTCTCGTTTCCACGAGGGAAATATCATGAGAGTTCTCAGACATATCAGGAGAAAGTGATGCCCACACAGAGGCCTCATTGGTTACTCAATGGCTATCTCCAGATTAATAGGCTAGACTGTACCCCTACATTTCAATCATAAAATTAACATAAGCACATGACTGTCACACAAAATATGCATATTCTCTCATAGTTCTGGAGCACAAAGAATAAATGAAAGGTGTTGGCAGTATTGTACACCTGTTACCTAATTTAGAATAAATATTTTTTGTTTTTTCAAGCTTTTTTGACTGAACAATTCTTGGTATATTTTAGCTTGTAGTTGCATCATTTCAGTTGCTACCTTTTTTGTCATGCAGTCTTCTTTTTATGTTTCTGTCTTTTCTTCTACAATATTGTTCTTAATGTATAGACAATATTTGGTGGATTTTGGACCACCCTAATCTAATTTGATTTTGAGGGTTCACTAATTATATCTACAAAAATCATACTTATCACATATCTTTTAATCTGAAATTCCAAGTGGGCATGCATTTTGAGAGGACATTATTCATCTAATTACACTAAGAATGGACTGGCATGAGCAAATTGGGGCCCAGAAAAATCAGACACAAAAGACGTCACCTACTTTTAATTTTATTTCCATAAACACCACCAGGTATTTAGGTGAACCCTTGGCAAAATAACAAAATTTAGTTTGAAGAAAAGTTTTCCTTTGCTGTAATTATGGAATACAGTGTCAGTGAACTTCATGCAGACTAGGAGCATATATGTAAAATGATTCTACCTTACAATTTGTAGCAAAGAGACCAGTATTTCTAGAAAATGTCCTCTAAACACTTTATTCAGCTGTGTTGCCTCCATACAGCAGATCTACAGAATAATGCGGTCAACTTGGCATTTGTTGATCATGTCTTCATATAATTAGGTTATTTGAACTTCAACAATTTTCTATCAAGAAGAAAGGAATGCCGAAACATGCCAACTACCATGGACGGACAAAAGGCCTGACCTGGTTCTGCTGCATTACTGACAGTTAGTCCATTATTGCAGCTATTATGTCAATCTGCCTCCTGGAGGGCTTCTTAGTCTTTGCTGACTCACACGTTACTAAACATGATGTCCTTTCCCTGCACATTTCCCTCTTTAACGGGGATTCCAAGTATGTGAGACAAAATCTCTTAGGATAATATGCAATGAGAAGGTTTAATGACTAATATTTGGAAGTTTCTCACTGGATCTTTCTTCCTATATTTCTTTGTCTGGGAGCTCTGTTGAAGCTTGCCTACTTCATTGTCCCAAATCACATTGGAAATTTGAGGAAATTGCTCTTAGCATATTTGCAACACATGCTTTCCCTTCAATTATAACCTTAGTTGTTTACTACCTTTGGTTTGTATCTCCTATCTCTTAGCTAGTAGTCTTTCCTCTCCTGTTCATACCACCACATATAGTCTTTTTAGGAAGAATTCACTTATAGTGAATATTTTCTTCTTGAACTTCTCCCTCTTAATTATTTCTCCATGCTTTTCTCATAGGTATTTTTGCATGGTCATGTCCCATACCATCCCCTAGCCTTCTAACCCAATTTTCAAAAATATTTTCTTGAGAAAGCTAGGAAGATAAGCCAATGTGGGTGGCTGTACAGTTCAAGAGTTTGTAAGTACTGTGATAGTGGGAGTAGAAACAAAATGCTACGAGTATACAACTGATGGACTTGTATCTCATTATTTTAAAACATATTTTAAATAGCCTCTGCAGAACATAATGTTTGCAAATGAACAAATTCAAATGGTGACAGAGAAACATTTAATAACAAGAAGTATAAAACAAAGGATTTGCAGACTGCTGTAAATGATTTCTAAGTGCCCGCTAAGAGCAAATATTGTTTGAATATATAATATCAACACATCTCCATGGATTCAATGTGATCACTTTATCATTTAAGTATGTATATCTAGAGGGACATTATTAGTTCAGATGTGAATTGAGTGTGTGATGTCCATTATCTCTCATATAACCTCAAGGACATTTTATTTGTGGCTATTATCACATAGTTATGCCTCTTATTTGCAAGTTTTTCTGTGTCTCAATATTTTAGAAATGTGACAATTCCATGGAGCTTCACTGATAACAAGATTCACTGAAAGATAAAAGAGGGAAGGGAATAATAGTACAATATGTGTTCATTTGAGTCCAGACACATTCTTTGGTTCTTACTAAACTTTTTCCTTTGTTATACCTCCAACATACCAATTGAATTATTGGTTCTGTTTGTTATAGTATATTTAAATGTCTCCAGATCTCACAACTTGAAGTATAGTTAATTATCAAAAGTACAGATCTATATTGTTAGTATAATGAAAATGATTGAGGGGTTGAACCCTGGTAGCGTAGTGTTTGTGTGCGGGACTGCATCCCACTGGGCTGGTGGTTGAAATCCAGCAGCAACTCTCCAGGAGCAAGGTTGGGCCTCCCACTCCCACCAGAGGACAGTGATGCCCCCAAACAGAACAGCAACAACAAAAGGAAAATAAATGGTTTTTGAAATTGCATGGCACTGCTTTCCAATTCACTTGCAGGCAATAAAATGAGACCCAAAGAGGTTACGTGATTGACAAAGTTCAGTTACCAGGAAGTTGAAGAAACAGAAGAAAACCTAGGTAACGTCGCAAGCTGGAAACTGTTATTTCCACTCTTTTACTAGTTACCCACCTTGAAAATGAGTCCTCTCTGGGAGAAGTGTCGTAGGTATACTGAAGCCAGTAGGATCTTGGCAGCCCTAGACATTCAGGAGCATTAGGAAGTCTAAAGCAGAGGCGGAGGAATCAAATAGTGGCACAGGAAGCTATATTGTACCTCTTTGATCAACCTGAATAAAATGTATAGGTCTTCGTTTAATGGAAAAGAAGGTGTCAATTGAATCCTTCCTTTTAAGACAGCCAGTTAGTTTTCTAGTCATTGTTTTACTTTAAAATCTGTGATAAATGGGGGAGGGTGGGGAGAAGTAGAATGCTTCTCAACAAAATGTATATTAATTTACCCTTAGAGGCATTGATCCCTACCATCATTAATCTGCAAATGTTGCACCCGCATTTGGGGTGAATTTTATAATGTGTATAATATATTTACTCAATGAGACTCTATAGGGAAGGGTTCACCTGTGGGTTACTGAGACTATAAATATTTATGGGAATAGAAATCCTCATCTTTTTTTGCATGGAGGTGTTGATGGATTTGAACTGCTGACCTCTCCATTAACAGTCTAAAATAGAACCTACAGAAATGATTCAATGCCAGAGAGTTTGGATTTGGCTTTTTAATTTCTTTATGTTATATGTGAAATGTTTGGGGTAAATTTTAGATTACTGAATTTATTTTGAATGGATGGTAGTGATCTGTTTAGTATTTATTAGACTATAATAATTTGTGTGTAAGGTAGTTACACTATATAAATAGCAGATACATGAGAATATTGTTTTGTGGGAATAGGTCCGACATGCAGGGAAGTGAGGGAGATGGAGCCATTGATGTACACACAGATTCCAGAGACCAGACTCTGATAGCATAGATATATTTTATTACAGTTTTTTCAAGGCTTATATATGTTTTATTAACCCATAAAATAACTTCTTTCACCTTCTTCCTTGACATCCTTATAAAGTACCAGGTTTGCTACATGAAAAATGGTAGGTCCACACTGTGGGCTATACAAATGATGTGTCCTCAGCTGAGTTTTGTAAATAAGGTGTTGCTGGATGAGCCAGTCTGTCCAATTGCTTTACAGGATTAATTTGTCCAATCACATCACTGGACCAACCATTCAATTGCATTTTGGGATCATAGCCACACTATGGGGAAGCTAGAAGCATTCTGATAAGCTATGTTACAGATGTGAATGCAGAAGCTTGTCAAGTGATCTGGCCTGGTCTCTTATTTACCTCGAGACTGGATTTTTTTTCTAGGAATAATGGAAACACAGGATACCCAGCAGATAAGACCTGACTCAAACTGGAGTATTCCAGACTTGGAAGCACGGCTTCCAGCTACCTAAGAGCATGGATAACCAGTGGCTTCATGACCGCTCCTGGAGAAGCAGCAGCACCATCTTCTTTCTATACCTGTCCCCCAAGATCCACAGGTCCTGCCAGAAATGCTCCCACATTGTATTATTATACTACATGTTACAGCCGTTTATAATTTCATTTTCAATATATTAGGCATTAGTGAGCTGAAAGAATTGATATTTTCCATTTTGAATTGTGAAAATGATATCATTTACTGTACCAGGAATAGCCCCATTTTAAAAAAATCTACATCACTCTTTACTGCTTGTTCCCTCCCACTCTCATGGATCCAATTCTTCCTTACAAATCTGGCTGGAAAAGAGCATGTACACTCGGACAGAAAAGAGCTCTCGACTCACAGAATCAATGGAAGATAAATCACTTAGAACCAATAATGAGAGTACAGCTATCATGAAGGTAGAGGGAAGATGGAAGGAGAAAGGGGAAGAAGGGAGAACCGAGGGCAATGCTCAATATGCAAGCTCCACCCCACTCCACTCCACCCCTCCCAAACAGGGGGATGAACACCAGAAATAAATTATGAAGGGTTCAGAAGGATGGGAGAGTGGGGGAGGGGAGGTAAAAGAAGAGGAGTTAATAAAAGGGCTCAAAATACAAAGAAAATGTTTTGGACATGATAACAGCAACATTTGTAGAAATGTGCTTGATACAATTGATGTGTGGATTGTTATAAGAGCTATAAGAGTCTGCAATAAAATGATTCATTAAAAAAAGGAATGGCCTGGCATTCATTGTCAAAAAGGAACTTGCTAAATCCATCATAAAATATAATGCATCAGTGATTTTATTATGTCTATTTGCCTTTAAGGAAATTCAGTCAATACAAATATAATTTAATCTTATACACTAATCACAACAGTTAGTGATGAAGAATTCAAAGAATTCTACCAACAACTTTAGTTGGAAATTGATCAGATATGCAATCAAGATACATTGATAGTTACTAGGGGAATAACATGCAAAAATTGGAAACAAAGCAAAAGAAATAGGACTTGGAAAATATGGAGCTGCAGACAGAAATGAAGCTGGAGGTCCCATGACAAAATTTTGCAAAACCAACTACTTGCTTATAACACATAGTTTTTGTTTATCTACACAAGAAGACTTCTATAGATGGAATGCACAGAAATAAAATTGACTACATTTGTGGGAAGACAAAATCAGCTGTTAAACTCCAGATTGTGGAACAGAACAATATTAATTGCTCATATGTAAGTTAAGGATAAAGCTGAAGAAAAATTATTTAAATCCATAAGATACAAAGTATGACCTTGAGTCTTCGGATCTGAATTTCAAAAACATCGCAAAAACAGATTTTACATATTGAACAATAATGACAGAAGACCTGATGAGCTGTGACAGGACATCAAAGACATCATTATTCATGAAAAAAGGCAAAAGGCCATCAAATAGAAAATAAATAAAGTAAACATCAACGTTGATATCAGGAAAGAATGTGAAACTTGCTCTTCATCATAGAGTAACAGAAATAGAAGAAAGGATGGATCAAGGAGCTAAATAGAAAATTCCAAATGACAGCTCAAGAAATCAAAACCAAATAGTATCATGAAATGTGCAAGAACCTAGAAATATAAAACCAAAAGGGAAGAACATTTCAGCATATTTAAGACTGAATGAATTCAAGGAAAAGTTAAAGCCTTGATTTGCACTTTTGAAAGATTCTATAGGCATCATATTTAATTTTGCAAGAAGCATCAAGAGAAGATGGAAAGAACACAAAGAGTCACTGTACTGAAAAGAAATGGTCAATATTCCACTAGTTCAGGAGGTAGCATATGAGCAAACGTGAGTGTGGCTGAAGGAAGAATTTCAAACTACACTGAATACATTAGCCAAAAATAAGGCTCCAGGAATGGACAGAATATACATTGGACTGTTTCAGCACACTGAAGAAGCTCTGGAAGCACTCACTAATCTATGCCAGGAAATTTTTAAGCCAACTCCTTGGCCAACTAACTGGAAGAGTTCCATATCTGTGTCTACTCCAGAGAAAGGTGGCCAACAGAATGCTCAGACTATAAAATAATGCAAATGACATCACATACAAATAAAATTTTGCTTACCATTATCCATCTCCTGTTGCTGCAGTATATTGACAGAGGATTCATTGCCAGCCATTCAAGCCCAATTCAGAAGAGGATGTGGAACAAGGAATAGCATTGCTCATGTCAGGTGGATCTTGGCGGAAAGCAGAGAATACCTGAAAGAGGTTTACTTGCGTTTCATTAACTATGCAGAAGCATCCTACTGTGTGGACATGCATGAACTGTGGATAACCCTACGAAGAATGGAAATTCTGAAAGACTTTTTTTGTTCTCATGAGGAACTTGTACATGAATCAAGAGATAGTTGTGTGAACAGAACAAGAAAATACTGCGTGGTTTAGCATCAGGAAAGGTGTGTTCAGGTTTGTATCCTGCCACGACACTTTTACACTTTCTGACCAAATCCTGAGAGAAGCTGGATTTTATGAAGAAGATGGTATTGGGATTACAGAAAGGCTAAGAAGAGCCGACAATATATAAATGACACGAACTTGCCTGCTTACAGTGAGGAGGAATTGAAACTCTTGCTGACAAAGATCAAGGATTGTCACCTTCAGTGTGTATGACAACTCAATGGAAGGAAGACCAAAATCCTCACAACTGGATCAATAGGTAGAAATCATTCTACAGGGGAAAACGTTTGAAGGCATCAGAGATTTAGCCTTGCTTGGTTCCAAAATGATTGCTATGGAAGCAGCAGTTAAGAAATCAAGAGATGTATTGCATTGGGATGATCTGCTTGACAAGATCTTTTCAGAGTATTTAAGTGGAATTCTTCATTGCCATGGTATTCATCAGTGCCTTGCATACATGTGAAAGTTGGGCACCGAATAAGGAACAGGATAAGAGAATCTGTGCTTTTGAATCGTGGTGGTGGAGGAGAATATTCAAAGTCCCACAGGCTGCTAAAAGGACAAGCTGATTTATATCACAAGAAGTAAGGCCACAGTGCTCCTTTCAGACAAGGATGGCGAGACTTCAGCTTACGTACTCTGGATGCATTTTCAGGAAAGACCAGGACCTGGCGAAGGACATCATGCTTGGTAAAGTGGAAAGAGTGAAAAAGAAGAAAGCTCCCAGTGAGATGTACAGGCACACTGCCTACATCAGTGGGCGCAGGCATAGGAACAATTGCGAGGACGGTACAGACCATGCAGGGTTTCGTTCTGCTTTGCAGAGTCTCTATGGGTTGCAGGGATGCCAGTGGCACTTAGCAACAACATGCTGAATTTAGACTTCACTCTTTTTTTTTTGAAAGTCATTTTATAATCCTGACAAATGTATCCATTCTAAATATACTCAAGCTTGATTCTTTAAGGATTTCAGGATTATATATATATATATATATATATATATATATAATGTTCTGTGATTTCTTCAACTATTTTAACTAGCAATAAAAGAAACAATAAGTTGAGCTTGGATTTTTCCTCTGCTATTATTTTTCCACAGCAGCCCTTGGTGGTATAGTGGACTCACCATAAGATCAGCAATTCAACACACCAGCCACAATTTGGGAGAAGGAATTTGTCCCTTAAAATTTTTAAGTCTCAGAAACAGTAGCTTGCTATGAATCAGAATTGATTCAATAGCAATAAGTTGAGATTGTATGATGCTGGTCTGAAGGTACATGACATTTCACCAGAGCACAGATGGTGTAGTACAGTCTATTAACAATAATACAAGAAATACATTGCACCTAAACTAAGTTTGACCCTTGTTTGTAGTTAAATAACATTTGTTGGCATTGAGGTAGAAAATTGTAGCCAGAGATTTACAATTAAAGTTCTATGGGCAAGCAGACGTTGACATTTTACATCTGCCAAGTTTATAGATTTCAAAAGAAATAAAGCCTTCCCTATTTTTTCTATCAATAGAAATAATTTTGAAAATGTTTCCTTTTATTTATGTTTAATTAGTAATCATTTAGTTATACTTGTCTTACTGCTTTACACAAGTGACTGAGAGAGCTGGGATTAAGCATATTCATAAGCAAGTTTTTAAAATATCATTGGGGAGTCAGGATGAAAAGAAGAGATCTAAGTTAAAGAACTGAGTGCTGGTAAGAGAACAAGGGATATTTACATAGTAAACGACAAACTGTCGAACCTTCATTCCCTTTTTTCTTCCGAAGAAAGAGGAAGGGCATTTTGAAAACAATTTCACATATACATTCTAATAAATTTGCCAAAGATTTAAGCTGACTCTAGAAGGACAAATAAAACAAAACAAAAAACTCTTACTACATGCTGATATTTGAAAATTTGAGGGTCTTAACAAAAAATCCAGGGTCATTGCTTCATTATGATTAAAAAATGTCTTACTCATCTTTGTGTGGCTTTTCACGAACTGCAATTATTTATTCAATTTTATTTATGCTTATGTAAGAGAAGAGTGGGCAGAACATCCTCCTTAATAACATAATCAAACTCTGGCCATATCCTTCAACAGATGACTGGTGGATTTGTTTGAAACTCTTCAAGTTCTATGCCATTTAACTAGGCTTGAAAGACACACTTACTTACGAAGTACCTTATTGTAACCACCATTGGTCATGCCATTATTAGCCAAGTGTCTCATTTATCAAAAACATGCTCAAAATATAGCCAATTTTCAACTATTTACTCGATAGAAAAATATCATTAATTCAAAATTCAAATTTTAAATCATCTTTGTAGCTCGTACTGACTACACTTGCTCCAGGGTATTTTTCAAGATAACTATGGCAATCATGGAAAAGACCGTAGTATCGGGACGAGGGGTGTGATGTGTGAAGAGAATCAGAGAGAGGACAGTGTTCTCTTTCCTTCATTGTCCTCCCTCCCTCCCTCCTTCAGAGCTTCCTGTCCTCATTACTTTCTTCCCACTTCTGTTTTCATTCTTCTCCCTCCCTTCCTCTTCTTTCTTTCCTTCTGTCCTTTTTCTTTCCCCCTTTTCCCCTTCTCCACCCTCTCTTTCTTTCTCTATTTCTTCAGGCATCATTTCCTGTACATTATTTACATAGATGCAGAGCCATTTCTTCTCATCTTGCTCACACTTCGACTTTTGCATGCCACCAGCAAGATTTTAACTCAAAGAGACATGTGTGATTGTTGGATATTCTTTATCAAGAAGACAAAGCAGAGTGGAGCTGCTCCACAGAATTTTCTGGGCTGTAAGCTGTACTGAAAGACATTCTGGTGGCAGAGGGAATTTCACACTGAGATGCTAACTTGAACCCACTAAGGGAGAAAGATGAGGTTGATGGCTCCCATAGAGAAAAATATAAGGGTTCCTGGGGGGTAGGATGAAGGAGGGAGGGGATAAAGGGGAAGTGATATCAAGGAATTCAAGAGGAAAGAAAATGTTTTGAAATTGATTATAGTAGCAATCATACAATACTGCTTGATGTGATTAAAAAATGGAATGCTATGATATCAGAAAGAGCTCCCAATTGAATGATGAAAATAAAAGATATAAAGTTTAAGAAGTCTAAAGGATCAGTTATACTCAGTCCTATAAAATGACTATTAGAAGCAACTTCTTGCCTGTGTATTTTGTTTTATGTAATCTTTACTAGAGAAGATCACTGGGTTCTATACATAGACAAAATGCAATTTTATATTATATATTATGTATTAACATATTTCTCTCCCTGTGAAGGCATTAGTAGGTTCTAAGCACCAGCCTTTCAATTAGCAGCCAATCATATTTATTCAACTCTTACCCCACTCAATGATTCTTTTAGGAGAAGCCCCATACAAAGTTGACATATTATGCAATTTTTATTATGCTGACTTTCCCTCACTTTTGAGATAGGTAAATAGTTTATAAACCCAAGACCAAACTCCCTGCCCCCACGCTGATTCCTTCTCATGGTAGCCCTGTAGAACACAGGAGAGTTCTCCCTTTGGGCTTATGAGACTGAAGATTTAGTAGGAGATCTCATCTTCCTTCCTCTCAGGGCCTGGGGGTTTTGAACTTCCCGCCTTGTCATTAACAGTACAGTGCATAACCAGTACATCACCAGGGTTCAGTGGACACCAGGAGCTATTGTATATAGTTGGAGTAACAGTTGGACTGCAGTTGGACTGCAATAACAGTTGGACTTCCCCAAAGGAAGTGATACCCAATATTGAGAGGCCAAGAGACAAAAAAGTTGATCAGATTAATCTAAGAAGCATCAGTTGATTAGCATTGGCGGCCTAGGAAAGCAGTGTCACATCCAGAAGAGGCCCACTAGATGGGAAAGTACCTGCTGAGGGAGTAGTTATGGCTGTTAATTTTATACACAAAACTTTGAATGTGGTAAGTTATTGGAACTTTTTACATTATGACTTTAAATATCTGAAACCCAGGTTGCTTTTTGTGATTGGAAGGAAAGAGGCATCATTCAGAACACTGTAGCTATGCTACAGTATGAATACATGATCTCATTTTCTTGGTGTAGGGGACGTCTGCTCAATTAGGGTTGGACAATTTTGTCTCATTTCAGTAGAATCCTTATAAGGGAATGAGAGTAAGTCTGGGGTAGGGATATGTATAGTACCACTAGGGTACTAGTTCATAGAATCAGGTGTTTATTCTAAAAAAAAAATCTTTAAATGTGTCTCTCCAATCAGTACAGCTATGTTCTCTCAGAAACAGACTGGTATTAATCTCAATACGGTGCCTTAAAAGAGAGAAAGAGCCTTTCAAAACAGTGACTTTTGTAGCAATCTGCTCAACCAGTTAAATTCAAGGCAGAGAAGTCTTCTCAGAAAGTTATGGCAACTGATTTCTGGGATTCCAAAGCAGTAATCTTGACACGTTTTTTCTCAAAGGGCACAGAATAACCTTGGGGATTTATTAAGACCAAATTGCAGGAAATGGAAAACTGCTTTGAGGAAAAAAAGATCAGGAAGGTTATTCCAAGGACTTTCCCCCCCTTATTATAACAATGCATCTGTCATTCTCTGAGGGTGGCGAGCTCTTTTCCTACAAGAATTTCCTTGGGAGACATTGTGCTTTACCCACTACAGTTCGATCTTACCCCCTCAAGTTTCATATCATTTTCCAAGATAAAAGAAACCCAGTATCTAAAAAGAACACTCAATAGGGATGTCAATACTGCCATTTTGACATGAAATAAATCACAGACTACTGAATTATTTAGGGATAGAATAGAATGATGGAAACACAGGCTTCAAAAGTGGTAAAGTCCAATTTTTAAAAACTAGGTAATACAATTTTCTCCATCATTATCTTTTGTGGTAATTTTACTCTGCTATTTTGTTACATTAGAACTACCTTGAGATTGGAGCTTTTATACATATTCTTTTTTAAAAAACAGATAATTCAACAAATTATTTCCTGATTTTTTTTGGGGTCCTTTGCAGTACCAGTATAAGATGTGAATGAAGATTCAAATAAAATTTTTGAGAATTCTATGTTTCTTTGTTGTAATCCTTGTTTTAAAAATACTGAATAGAATTCCTCCAGTGGGTTTCTGAGCCACTGTAGGGGAGAAGAAAGGCTGATTTTCTTCAGTTGAGAGGCTGGTACTTTTAAAGGACTGATCTTGTGGTTAGCAACCCTTCTCATAGCCACTGCAGCACCAGAGCTCCTAGATAAAGGAAACAACAACTAGTTATTCTTATTTATCAGGAGGACGTTAAGCAATGGTGTTAATAAAGATGATTCTCCCTTGGTTCTCCTGCTTGTTGCATTAAAAGTTCTTGTACCAGAGATTTAGAGATTTAAAATTTTACTATAGGGCACATTCTTATGTAAATTTCAGAGAGATAGAGTAAAAGTTCTAGCAGTTCCTTTCCTCCATTCCCATTTCAAGATCAGCTCACAAGATTGCTTGTGCTTTTTTCTGGATAGTTGCAAATGCAGAAGAGATCAGTGGTCATTTTAGAAATGCTAGGGATATCTGGAGGGCTCCGTGTTCTTGGTAACAAGCTGGATTGAAAGGATCTGTATATGAGCTTTGAACTTACTCAAATGTCACGTTAAAATTAAGCCCAGTTCCTGAGGCTGGGAAGGCCTGGGTAAAGTGAACACTGTAATTTACCTTTCAAATAGAATAAAATAACTTACAAAAACTTTAAAGGCAGAACACGTAAGCATTTTAAGGGCAAAGAGTTAATCCAAGGGAGACTTTGACCTCTTAAATTTAGTCAGATTAGAAAAACTGGGTCAGAGACTTACATATTGAAACGATCTTCCAGGAAAAGAATAAAGAGCTATTGCGAATTGGTCCCAAGGAATAGTCCACTAATTTGAAAATGGGAAAATAATCACCAAATAAAAAGTGGAAGGACTAATTTTATAAGCATATATGGAGCTTGAAATATATAAAATATTTGGCTGAGCCCTGGTGGCATGGTGCTTGTGTGGACTGCGGCCCACAGGGTTGATGGTTCAAATGCAGCAGCAGCTCTCCAGAAGCAAGGCTGGGCTTCCTACTCCAACCAGGGCAGTGATGCCACAAAAAAAAAAAAAAAAAGAAAGAAAAATATAAAATATTGTTAAAAGCCTTGACACACTTACAATAGTACATATATAGTTGATCTTTCATCCGAATTGAATATTCGAGGGAGATGGGGGGAGGGGTGGAAATTTTAAAATGTCAGCCAGTGAGAATAATTTCTTATGTACCAGTTTATTGGGTTCTTTCCCAGACTTATTGGTGCCTGTGTCCGAATGCAAATCTTGTGTGGTACTGGTGGATTTAGTTCAACTCCTCATGCAAAGAATAGCAGGGTTGAAGATCTGTAGTGTTAGAGAGACTGGAGATCTGCTTCCATGAGCATGACCAACAAGAATCCCTGAAAAGTTTTAGTGCAACACATGGACTCACCATCTATTACAATAGGTGGGAAGACATTGGTTTGCTTTTCGAATTTTGGTAAATACCATGCATGTGGCCACATGACTCTGAACTGTTGGACAGATGTGTAGGAGAGAAGTACTGTTTTCCTGTTAGAGTATATGTTTTCCTAAGTGTATTGTCAAGTGGCTGTGCATTCGTTTTGTGGTTGACACTTATTTATTCTTGATGAATTAAATTGTCCCTCAAGTAAGATAAGTACTGCGTTAAAAAAATATGGTAATAATGTTATTGCTCACCATTGACAAGTGCTAAATAGGTGAATGGAAATATCTAGGTGGAGCAAAATGCATTTTGAATAGTAATTCCAAAAAGTTTAGATGACACAAAATTTTTCATAGGCTATGATAAATGAGGGAAGAGTTTGGGGAAGTAAGATGTATGTGATATAAAAATTGTACCTGGGTGAAGCAAATAGCAAGGTCTTGTCCTGCATCCCCTGCAATAGAGAGAGGCGCTATGTAATTCACCGCTTTGTGTGTCTTCAGTGTGCACACCGGCATTATCATAATTACAAGGAGAAAACATCACGCACATTACCAAGAATATGAAATTTCAGTTGAATAATCTCTGGCATGTCTATGGGGGGAAGATGTAATAAGGCATTGCTTGGGTAAAGTCTTGTGATAACAAAACAACAAATTAATTAATATTCCTTCTCCAGATACTAGGAAAAATGTTTCCTAGCTCAGACTGCTACTAAATTGTAGACAATCTTCCACTTTTACAATGGTAACCCTGCTTTTTGGATGTCTGGTGATAGAAGCTACTACATCATGTTTCAAACTTCCTACAATACAGTACTGAGCAGAAGTCAGCAGGTCTGCAAGCTTCAATGAGTGTCCTGTATTCCTTGGTGTCCCTTGTGAGGCACAAATCTCAAGGAAACATTGGAGGCTATTTTTTGTGATTTTCAGAACTTTTTAAGTGCCATTTTTGATCACATACCAAACTAAGTTTTTTTGTTGTTTTCTGTCTTCTCTACTTTCCTTCACAACATCATACATACATCAGAGGCCACCTCTTTTATGTCTACCGAATGAGCCACAGCCATATGTTCAAATCCAAGAAATTCTTAGTTAAGGACAACAATGATTTATTCTCTTCTGTATCACAAGTTTCAAGAGTAGCATATGTGCCTGTCACATCTCCCACATTCATTCAAAACTCTCTGCTTATTGGTTTCTTGAATCAACTCCTTGTAAAGACTATTTGGTTGAACAAAGACCAGGGGTTACATTTTTTGGAGGCTCTTCCAGATATATTTGATGGAATCTTTGAATAGGGTGTGCTTCTTAACTGTATACTCTGTGTATTCATCTGTGGAACTGAGCCTCACCACAGCTACTATACTCATTGGATTTTTTTTTTTTGCCAGCTGTCATATATGGAAACCATCATTACTAGACTATAGACCAACTGTCCATATCTATTTTAGGAATCTGTGTACTCAGGACTCCTGAAAATTTTAGTTTGTGCTAACATATCACAGATATATGGAAGCATAAATAAATAGATAAAGTACTGAAATTGATGAAATTGAATTGATATACCTCTTTGATTAAACAGCCAAAAAAACCCACAAAAAATGAGAGAATAACAACAATAAAAAGTCACTGATACTAAGTTGATTCTGACTTAAAGTGTTCTTGCAGGCTTAGCATTTCTGAGGTGACAAATCTTCCCAGAAGCGGGCAAGTTCATCTTTCTCCTTTAGAGAGGCTTGTAGGTTGACCTTGTAGTTAGCAGTCCAATGCCTATCCACTACGCTACCAGAAACCCATTGCTTATCCATTTCCTAACTTCAGAGAATATGTCCATTCTAGATTCTTATCTGTTATTTGTGTTTCTGTTTTTTGCAATGGGAATCTCTCTGAACTAGAGAAACTAGATGCTCATTTTTAAAGAAGTAGAAGTTCTTGCTATATTTATTTGCTTATTCAGTGTTCACATCTGTGGGGTTGCTCCTGGCAGGATCTATGGATCTGGGGGAGAGGCATAGGAAGCTCAGGATGCTGCAGTGTCTCCTGGAACAGTCTTGAAGCCACTGGGTAACAATTCCCTTAGGTAACTGGAACTTGTGCTTCCAAATCTCCTGGAATATTCGTCTTAAATTAGGCAGAAGCTGTTGTGTATCCCATGTTTTCATGACTCCTTGAAAGCACACCAGTACTGAGGCAATAAGAGTCCAGACCAGCTCACGCGATAATCTTAACTCTCTGAAACACAGCTTATCAGAATGCTTCTAGCTTCCGCATAGTAACAGCTAAGTTCCTGTAATACTATTGGATAAATATCCTATAATGCAATTGGGTATTTGGTCCTGTAAATGTGATTGGATGAAATAGTCTTGTAAGACAATTGGACGGCTGGCTCAGTCAGCTAGACCTCATTTACATAACTCAGCTAGAAACACCTCACTTACATAGCCCACAGTGTGGGCCAATCATTTTTCATGCTGCAAACTCATGACCTTATAAGGATATGTTTGGAAACCAGGGAGTACATGAAAGAAATGATCTGATTGGTCACTGAAACCTATATAAACCTTGCAGAAGCTATAATAAGTGTGCCTTCGAGCTGGTCTCCAGAGTCTGTGTGCACGTTTGAATTAACTCCGCCCCCCTCATTTCCTTGTGTGCCGGACCTGTTCCCACATCAATCCACACATAATTTTGTTTCAGATGCTGAGTATAAGAAAGATAAATAAACGTTAGTGAAATCTCTGCTGTAAGAAAGCTTAAGATTTTAAGCAGAGAAACATAAAATCTGAATAATTTTGTACACAGATATGAAGTGTAAAATATACGTATGACAAGAAAATAATGAGAGGAGAAAAGCTATTGTGGAGGAGAACAGATGGGAGCAATTCAGAAAGCAAATAAAAAGAGAAAAGGAAAGAAAGCAGACTTTCTTAAGAAATGAAACCCAAACTGAAGTGTAAAGAAAAGTTGAAATTAAATGTGTGGAGGGACAAAGAAAATGCACTTATAAAAGAGAAAGTATCAGAAAGACAGCACAGCAACATTGAAAATGGTAAAGGTTGCGGAAGCAACCCTGTTTAAGAGCTTTGTCTTCATCCAAAAATCACTGGAAAGACATTAACAATATTTAACATACAGACTTTTGTGGTGGTGTATTCTATAGAACACCTTAGATTTCCAGATAGGAGATCATGGTGAATTAGACAGTGCAAATACCTCCCATCAAATTGCATATGAAAACTGAACCTACAGGAAGAAATAGACATATCCAGGTTTTAAATAATAACAAGAAGACTAAAAGGCAATGTGGTAAACTTTCAAGGATGCCGTAGATCTCTGAAAGCTAGATGTTGAAATTTAAAGTCTCTTGGGAGAGAGAAATAAAGAATATAAACCTCATGCCTTTTGAAAAATGAATTTGAATGTGATGCTGTGCATAAGCAAAGAGGAGAAAGACCAGTTTTCTACTCTACTAGATATGTACAATCTCAGAAACCGACTTCAGTCAGCTCTAGCTGGTGCTCTGGGTTTCACCATGGGTCAGCATCACCTCCATGGTGGGGAGAGAGTATAAAGACAGGACGCTGGAAAGACATTTTGTGCTTTTAAAAAACAATCTGCTTAAAAAAACCAATCAGTTTTCTGTCAAAAGGTAAATTTAATTTGGACCTTAATTATGGTATACATACAACTGCTGTCAGTATGTTTAACTATACGTTATACCTTTTGTGAATTTGTTGTTCATTCTTATGCAATCAGAGTAGACCAGGGAGCTAAATATGCCCATGAACTTAAACTGTTCATGTTCCAAACTTAATTGTTTGGAAAATAAATGATCATCAAAAAAAAAAGGGGGGGGAGCTTCTCAATGAGATGTATTGACACAGTTGTTACAACAGAGTGTTCAAAAGCAGTAATACTTGTGTGGACCACACAGGACCAGACATTATTGCATAATATTTTGCTTAGGGTCATAAGAAGTCACAAAATACTTGATGACATCTAATTCAAGCAGGAGTATAAGTGAAGGAAATAACATTCTTTATAGCGATACCTATCTTTATAGCTTTAACTGCATTTTTGGCATAAAAACAAAAGCAACAGCTCTACCAAAATTCAAAACAAAAGACCATTATATGAATACTGATCATTTTGAAGATATAAGAGCAAAATGAATTTGAATCACACTTAGATTCCCAAAGTATTCAGCTTATCGAAATTGAATATGTGTGAATGTATATATGTGTGGGTATATGTATGTACAACAAAGTATATTTGATGCATATGTAGGACACAGCATATTATCATTTAGTAAATTAAAAATGCTTAGTAAATTAAAAATGTAGAAATATAATCATTATCATTTTAATATCTATTCCTCATGCAATTGAATACATGGAATAAAAAGATAGGCAAAATTAAGGCCAATGTTATCCAAAGAGAATTCATATCATTTTGTTAATTTCAAGAATATAAATTTAAAAAACAATTATATTCTATAACTTTTATTCAATGTCCTGAAGTGACTCAAACTTGCTTGCTCATAGTCAAGACAACAAAATAATAACAGGAGTGAAGTGTTAAAATTTTCTGAAACAGAGCAATAAGCAGAATTACAAAGACACATGGATTCTTGAACTGTGAGAAAAATGTAGCAAGTCTTTTCAGAAATCTGGCTCGAGAGATGAGATTATTGCTAGGTGAGATTATTGCTACATGAGATTATTGTAGATAGCAACACAGTCAAAGTAGTGTGGCTGCTGCCATCTCAGATCAGAGTACCCTTGTTCCTATTCTGTTGATTAAGAAAGTTGGTTGTTATGCAATTAAACTTCTGCCCTTGTATTCCAAGGAATTTCAGTTTCTAGAAGAGCTTCAACTTGTAACTTTTCTAGCGATCATTTCAGAAAAACCACATTTTACAAATTCAGGTATGTTTCAGTTACAGCTTATTGGCATTAATTGAATGAAAAAAACTAGTTTATCATCTTACTTTATGTATCCTCATAGCTTTAAAATACTATATCACCACAATATGACAGATTATCAAATGGAAGTTGATAAATATTCCGACTCTTGAGACATTTAACATATTCTCATAGTATTTGATAGATAATAAAAAAAGATATTTAGTCCAGATGACCACAAAGAAAAATAATTTATTAAATATTGCCCTGGAAATCACAATTTTTAAATTTTCTTGTAGAAAAGATTGGCTGGGATATTAGGGGTTTCTCTTTTTTACGCAGCCTCCTGTCATGAGGTGTAAGTTCTGCCCTAGATGTTGAAGGTTTTAATATCCTTGCCCAAGATCACTTGAATAGCTCTCATAAGAGTTTAAAAGACCAGAGGTAACCACTTTTTTCTAGTGTCCTGATTACAGAGCAAGTGTTACCCTGAGAAAAATGAAGCACTCATTCCAGTGTCTGGAAGAGTGATTCAGATGTTTTCACCAGAGGGCAAGACGGGATATAAAAGCAGAGAGTACAGAGTTCTCCCAAGGGAACTGATTCTGTTTCAAATAAAGGATCTATAAGTTCAAGGGAAATATTTTATGTTGAATTGTGTCCTCCAAAAAGACATGGTGAATGTGTAGTTTTTGGTATCTGTTATAGTGATCTTATTTGAAAATGAAGATTTTATTAGTTAACATGAAGTCATACTAGAGTGGAACTTAATTTAGTTTGAATCCTATTATAAAGTATAAGAGACCCAAAAAAAGAGACATGGCACAGAGAGATTGCACATCAAGGGAAATGGCCATATGACAATGAAGTTTTGCTTTAGCTATAAACTTGGGAATATTCAGGGCTACTAGGAGCCAAATCAGAACAACAAACAAGGAAGATATATTCCCTTTTCCTTGATGCTTTAAAGAGCCTGGTCCTGCTTCATTTTAAAGTGAGAGTTGGAAATTGTTGCTGCTTTAAACAGCCAATGTGTGATATTTTGTTTTGTTAATCGCCACAAAGCAAACAAGCCAAACTCATTGCCATCTAGCTATTTTTGACTCCTAGAAGCCCTATTGGGTGGGGTAAAAGACTCCTTTATGGCTGTACAAAGCCTCCTCTTCCTCCTGTTGGGTAGCTGCTGGTGGTTTTCAACTTCTGACACAGAGGCTAGCAGCCCACCAGATAACCCATGACACCACCAGGGAGGGCCCTTCTTGTTAATGGCGGCACTGTTAAGCAAATAGAAATATAAACACAGAGCAAAGCAAAAAAGAAACAGAACAATTTGCCACGAAGCCAGTTCTGACTCATAGTGACTGATCTATAGTAAGGGTTGAATTTCTTTTTAGGGTTTCGGAGTCTCTGGATCTTTATACATGCAGAAAGCCTCATAGTGACCTATATATAGTAAGGGTTGGATTTCTTTTTAGGGTTTCGGAGTCTCTGGATCTTTATACATGCAGAAAGCTTCATTTTTCTCCCTGGAGCAGATGGTGAGGTTGAATTCCTGGTCTGCGGTTAACCACCCAAATGATGACCCCCTACACCAGAGATTTTAGGTAGGAGAATTGGGTGATATACTACTAGCTACCTAACAATGTGGAACCAGTTCCTGAAAAAGTCTGTTGGTAGAGACTGAAAGAGCTTTGAGGCACTTCAAATGGAAACCTAGAATTAAGTAGATTAAAGGCAATTTTAATAATGGCTTAAAAAATGAGGAGTTTGTAGAGAAAGTGCCTACACTTATGATAGAATGTTGTTAAAAACCAACCAAACACGTGGAAATTGATATTTGCCACTGTTGTTAGTGCCATCTAGTCAGCTCCAAGCCCAGACAACACTGTTCACACAGAACTCAACACTGCATGTTCCTATACCATTCTCTCAATTATTCCTATCACTGGATTCATTGAAGAGACTCCCATGTCAACCCACGTCCCCAAGGAACTTCCTCTTTTTCCTGTGCTCCACCACTTTACTGAACATGATGTCCTTCTCCAGGGACTGATCTTTCCTGAAAAAATATCCAAAGCATGTAACACAAAGTCTTGCCAACCTTACCTCTAAGCCAGGAGCACTCTGGCTTTACTTCTTCCAACAGAGATTTCTTTGAATTTTTAGCACTCTGTGGTGCTTTCAATGTTCTTCTATAGCACTAAAACAAAAAAAAATGTATCTATTCTTCTATAGTCTTCCTTTCTCAATGTCTAACTTTCACATGCAGTTGATGCAATGGAGAATACCATGGTTTTGGTCAGGTGCATCTTAGTAGTTAAAGTAACGTCTTTGCTCTCCAATGTGCTACAAAGGTCTTGTGAAGCAGATTTTCTTAATTCAGATTAATCTGTGAAGCAGATTTTCTTAATTTTATCTCTTGACTGCTGTATCCATGAGAACTGATTGTGAATCTGAAACAAAATCCTTGACAACTTCAACCCTTTCTTCCTTTATCATGATATTACATACTGATCCAGTCATAAAGATTTTGTTACTCCTTACATTGAGCTGTAATCTATTCTGAAGACCGCAATAATTGAACTCCATCAGCAAGTGTTTTAATTCCTCTGGACTTTCAACAAGCAATGTTGTGTCATCTTCATACTGTAAATTGATAATAATCATTCCTCCATATCTGATGCCACAATTTTCTTCATAATCCAGCCTCTCTGATGACTTGCTCAGCATTTAGATAGACAAGTGTAGTTAGAGATACAACCTTGAGGCATGCCTTTCCTGATTTTAAACCAGGCAATACACCCTTGTTCAGTTCGCTCAACTGCCTCTTGATCCATGTAGAAGTTCCTCATGAGCACAATGAATGTTTTGTTATCCCCATTTTCTCTAAATTATCCACAGTTTACTATGGTCCACAGAGTCAAATGCCTTTCCATAGTCCAATGGAACACAGTAAATACCTTTCTGAGATTCTCTGCTTTCTGCTAAAATTAATTGGACATCAATAATGATATCGCTTGTTTCACAGGTTATTCTGAATGTGGCCTGCATTTCTGGCAGTTCTTTGTCAATGTCTTTCTATCACTGCTGTTGGACAATATGAAGCAAAATTTTATTTGTGTATAATCTCAATAACATTGTTCAATAGTTTGAGCATTTTGTTGCTTCACTTTTCTTGGGAAGGGGCACAGATGTGGCTTTTTTCCAGTCAGTTGACCAGTTTCCTGGCATAGACAAGTGAGTGCTTCCAGTGTTCCTTCTGATCAATGAAATATTTCAGTGTATAGCATTCTTAAAAGAGAATGCAAGTTAGCTATTAACAATGGAATATTGAAACAAAAGCATGAAAAACAAAAAAACAGAACAGATTAACAAATGATAAAAAAAACTTGTTCAACAAAAACTTATTGTAAGCAATGACACCATTCCTAAAAGACCAAGAAGTGCTCCAGAAGACTGTTTCCACTGATTTAAAATGTCCACGGAAAGTTCTACACTGACCTGCAGCTGATGTCGGGACAGATTTGGTACCCATTGAACAGAAAGGTTGCTCAAATTTCAGTTTGTGCAATTTGTAAATGGAACTAGTTGTGATGTCCTATTCGATTAAGGAATGAAAAATATTAAATGTTTACTTGTGAGTTCATATGGAGGGTCAGTTGCTACAGGTTTCATCTTCAACATCTTCCCATCTCTTCTTAAAGTGAGTTAGCCATTTGCAAACTATTCATTCCTGTGGTGGCACTCTTTCCGTAAGCTATTCTTAAGGTATCAGTGGTTTCACCTCTTTTCTCCCAACTTTCCCCATACACTTAATATTTATTGCTTTTGTTTCAATTTTAGCAGAATTCATATTGTTTTTAAGGAATTTTTCTAATTGATATTTTATTTTTCTTAGTATATCAAACAAGATCCCATTGAAACAGGGTTTATTTTGGGACAAAAGCCCATGTCATTTTTTTCATTGTATATATTTTCCATGAACTCCATAAAACCATCTATAAGCACTGAAAATATTATTAATATGCATTTGCTATCCTCTTTTCCTAGCATGTGGAAGAGACAAAAGATGTAAAGTTAGGTATATTGCAAGTATATATACAGATATCAATATTATGTATGAAGCGGCTTCAAAAGATTTGTGTAATAATTCCATGATTTTTAAACTCCATTTTCCATGAACTTTTTGAAGCCCCTTATATAATAAGTGCATTCTTCACTTATTGACATTAGGCCTCTAAAACCCGGTTACTTTGCAAACAATTGTGGCATGTATACATGGAAGATGATCACATCAGAAGGTATATTGATGTGGTAACTGTCATAATTTCCAGATTTTATCATTATGTAACTGTCACGCCCCAGAGAATCCTGGCAGTCTAATTGGTACATTACAGTACAGGCAACATTGCAGTGGGGTTTGTACCTCAGAGTTAAGATAAACTTTCAAATATTTGAAGAAATGATAGACCTTTCAGTGAAAGATAAAAGATAGATTTGTCAACAATCAATACTACTATAACTACAGTATAGAAAGTGAAACCTATAGCTCTGCATTAATTCTGACTAAAATGTTGATATCAATATTTTCATATTATCAGACAAATACTAGTCAGTCTGAGCAATTGAATATAGACAAATTTCAGTTAAATATCATGTATCAAAGAAATTCATGTATTTTTGTGTTAAAAATATTATTCAGCATAATATCCATATTTAAAGCGATGAACTTCTAGAACAATTAAGAATGATGATACTTACAAATATTAGAAAATTGCTGAATCTAGATCATGCCAATTCTTTCTCTTGAAACCCTCTGCACAGATTAGAATGATTCCTGTTGGCTTCAAATGTGGTAAATCTTTACAGAAGCAGAAAGCCTCATCATTATCCCATCAATCCTCCTTTATTTACCAAGGGATTTTTAAATCTGCACATATATTAATGCCTTCTGAGATGTGATAAGTTTTGCAATGTAAATCCACCATTTACCACACTCTGGACTTCCATGAGTCATATTTTAAAGAAATCATAGGGAATACAAAATATCCCCTCAAACATTGTCTGAGGTCTCAGAGGATTAGAAACCTGGGGACTGGAATCATCTTAAAATGTAGCACTCTCATATCTCTTCAGTCTGGTTATAGGAAAAGAGCTTCAGCTACTTTCAATGAGCTCTTTCCATATCATATTGCGTTTCCTCATTTTAGAATCTGTTCCACAGACAGCCACTGGAATCATTTTAGCTGCTGATCTTGAGCTTCTCTGTGGACTTTTTTCACAATTGTAGTCACTTACATTTGTGTGTATTATATAAGAAATCCATGGATATAATCACCATTTGTATTGTTGAAAAACACATTTGCTAGGCACAAGTCATTGATAGTGCAAAATTCTGTCATGTAATGTCCGGCTACATTTTTATCACCAAAGTCATATTTTTGAATAACTGTTTCTTTCATTTTCTTTGAAACATTTTCATTCTCATCACAAGGAATTATCAATGCATGTTGATTGCATATTTAATCAATTACCGCTGGAAGACAACAATAGAATTATTCAAATTCTGCATCACTAGATGTGTTAGGCAGAGTTCTCTAGAGAAACTAAACCAGGACACTTATGATTTTATGTATATAGAAGTATGTGTTTATATAGCAAGAAGGTAGATAACATCTAATTAGTCCACACAGTAGTACAGAAGGTTCAGTTAAACTCATTTTCGTGAAACAAATAATATACTGAAAGTCCTTCAACTCACGTGGGCTGCTGACACAACATCAAGGAAGCAGACAGTGGAGTCTACCATCAGACAAGACAGCTAGAGTTTGCCAGTAGGCAGCAAACAAGCAGGGTGGGTCAGCAACAGTAAGTACAATAGGAGCATCACAAAGCAGGCCCTGATGAGATTCGGAGCTCAAGTGATGGACGGGTGAAAAGATCGTCCAGCCTCAAAATCACACACTATCAGTGTGGCGAAGAAGGTCTCAAAGATGTGTTGTACTCTAGAGCAGCGGTTCTCAACCTGTGAGTCAAGAACCCTTTGGAGGCCGAACAACCCTTGACAGGGGTCATCTGATTCATAAAAGTAGCGAAATTATAGTTACAAAGTAGCAATGAAAATATTTTATGGTTGGGGGCTCATCACAACATGATGACCTGTATTAAAGGGTCGCAGCATTGGGAAGATTGAGAATCACTGCTCTGGCGATTTGACCCATGGGTTGCCTTGGCCCACAGGCAGTGCAACATATGGTTGTAGCATAGAACTAGCTCACAAAGAAATATGCTGGTCTAACCACCAAGAAGGAAGAGGTAAGGATAAGGAGCCTTTGTCTCACAAACTTTGGACATCAGGAGAGATCAGTCCCTGAAAAAAAGACATCATAATTGACAAAGTAGGGGAACAGCTAAAAAAAAGGAAGACCCAAGGTGAGATGAATCAGCAATGGGTGCCAGCCGAACCATTAGTGTGAGAAAGGCACAGCACTGGATGATGTTTCCGAATGTTGTACATAAAAGCACTAGGAGTCAGCATGGACTTGAGGTTTCCTCACAGCAAAGGGAACACTCTACAGTGATTGCCAGGAAACCCGGTGCCAGAGTGGGTTATGAGTTGAGCTGCAAACCACAAGTTCAGACATTTCAAACAACCACCTGTTCCACAGAAGAAAAGAGGAGAACAGTATTTCTATTCCCTTAAAGGTTTACAATTTTGGAAACATACAGGGTGAGTTACACATTTTACTTAGTATCTCTGTGAATCAGAATCAACTTGATGGCAATGTTTATATAATGACTGGTTTATATGATTGCCTTACTTGAAGTAAGTATATTAAAATTAAGTGGCTAGACCAGAGTATGTGCATGGATACAGATAAGGGAATCTAGACAGACAAACCCCTCAGGACCAATGAGAGTAGTGATACAAGAAGGAGAAGGGGAAAAGAGGGATAGAAAGGGGAGACCTCAATTATAATACCTATTTTTTGAGCAGCAAATAAAAGCCAAAGCTACTGACATGGCATTCAGTCTGACTTATCATGACCCTGACTCCGTAGATCTGTACAGGAGCAGACTGTTTGATCTTGCTCATTGGTGACTTTGAATTACTGACCTTTCACTCAACAGTCCAGTTTATAGAAATAGCAAGATTTAATAAGACTAGGTCTTTATCGATATTGTTTAAACAATCAATTGCTGGATTCTTGTTTATTGCTGAAATAGTACAGATATATAATGCAGGAAGATATAAATAAATGATATAGTGATAGATATAAAAAAACAGATACACACATGTATACCAAGCTGAAGTCCTCTGGGCAGTCTTGGTTGCCCTCAATATTCTCCAACTAAAAATGGAAAAAGAAAATCACATACACAATGCAGAAATTATTATAGGTTTAAAGAAAAAGGTAGCCATCCAATAATAAAAGATGATCAAGATGACCAAGCACATTTTCTTCCCTAATGGACATGCAAAGAACTATAAAGGCTTGGGACATTTTCAAATGTATTATGTTTAAAGTTTGGCCAATGTTTATGAACTGATATTTGAATTTCCAGAGTCCTTGTGTTAGTTCGGGTAGACCAGCGAGTCAATTTCATAGACACGCATATGGATATAAGGGTAAGGTTTATATACAAAAGGAATGGAATATTGAGAGAGCATCTCAACCCAGTCCAGTTCAAAGTCATAAATCCAATATTAGCCCATATAACCAATACCAGTCTACAAAGTCTCCTTCAATCTCACAAAGTGGGTGCAGAATCCCAGAGATAGCAAGGGTCTCCCCAGGGCTCCTCGCTTCCAGGTCTCAAGTTCCATCAACAGCATCCAGTGGTGATAGAAGCAACTCAGCGCTGGCAGGTCTCTCCACGTGGCTTCTCCAGCTTCAGAGGTCTGGTTCCATCAGGGCAATGCTACTTGATTTCTCCACCAGCTCCTGCAGCTCCTCAGATGCTGCCATCTTGTCTTGTCCCTAGTTCATCAGCTCAAAGCCTGACTCCCAATAACTGTGGAGATGGCTTCTTATCTCCATGAGGGAGATGCTGTGAGATTTCCCAGAAGTCTCAGGAGAAAGCCATGCCCACACAGAGGCCTCATTGACAACTCAATGGCTATCTCCAGATTAACAGGCTAGCCTCCACCCCTAAACCTTGATCATGAAATTGACATAAACACATGACCGCCACAGTCCTGATGGTGCAGAAGTTCAAGACTCTTGCTTCGTCTACTGGAGAAAGATGAGACTGTCATTTCCCATAAAGATATATAGCTTTGGAAATTCTTAAGAACATTTCTGCTCCTCAATTAATTCAACAACAGTAGGCTTGGCTTGGGTTTCGGTTTGGTGGTGCAATGTATAATTGGTCAGCTACTCATTCAAAGTTGATGGTTTGAAGCCATCACCAAGGAGAAAAGACCTGGTGAATATATTCTTAAGAGTTACATTGCATAGGGCAGTGCGCCTATGTGATATATGGTCACTAGAAGTCTGAATTGTGTCGAAGACACACAAAAATGACTGCAACATCAGAGTTTTAAAGTCTTTAATGTTTCTACACACACACACACACACACAAAATCATGCTAGAATCAAGGTACATTGGTGGAACAGTGGGTAAAGTATTTGACACTTACTGAAATTCAAAGGTTCAAACATACCAGTTATTTCTTGGAAGAATGATACAGCAGTTTGCTTCTGTAAAGAACTGTAGGCAAGGGCTGAGCCCCAGTGGCATAGTGGTTGAGTGCAGGACTGCGGCCCACTGACTTGGCGGTTCAAATCCAGCAGCAGCTCTCAGGAGCAAGGCTGGGTAACTCCCACAATCACCAGAGGATAGTGATGCCCCCCCCCCCATAAAAAACTGTAGGCTTGGAAACAGTATTGCCTTCTCAATAATACCTATGAATTAGAATTCCCCCAGTAGTACAGAGTTCTACTTTAAGCCTACTATGAAAAATTTCACCCCTAGATGTTATTTCCTTTGGCAAAATCATCTGGAAATTTCTTTTGAAAAAGCATATTTATTGAAGGGTTCTCAGACTCTGGAGTAGAGCAATGTCTTACTCTGATGATGGATCATACAGAGGTATGATTGTATGCAACTGCATGTAAGGTCATGGACAATGGCACTCAATGAAGCTGGAAGATGAAAAGACTAGGAGAAGGAAGAAGCGATCTGAATTAAGAGAGACAACCTGACGAGTTACTTTTCTTTATAACATCTCTAAAAAGAATATGCTTGACCATTTTACTGCAGGGAGCTCTTACGTATCTAGAGTCAATTAACATTGCCAATTTAAATATAAAAAATCAAGTGTAGGAGTATGATGGATGTTTTATCACTTTAAATATATATATATATATATATATATATATATATATATATATATAGTAAAAAATGTTAAAGAGCTCTTTACAAATTTACTTTAAGTGGCACACATACATTCAGAAATCCACTAATAAAACTAATGCAAAATGGTGCTATTTAAAAAAAAAGAAGGGGGAGACAGTAAGATATGGAGTTCTGAATCTATTATGTAGGTCAAATACCTAGCATTAATTAGTTTCAAAGGGGTTTACACTTAAAACCATAATCCATTCTTTATAGAAAAGAAAGATATTTGTTCTGTTTACATGTAAACTGGGACAACCAATTTTCTTTGTTGTGATTAAAACTGAGCTAGGCAAGGTCACTCAAGAGAAACAAAATTCCCATGCTTTCCACGTGTTCTTTAGGTTTTTTCATTTTTTGCTCATTTATTTTTAACCTGACAAGAAGAAAAAGACAAGAAATTTCCAGACTAACTCAATAGCCACAGGTGAGCAATAAAATAGATGCAAAAGAAGACGTTTAGTTAGGGAAGTTCCCTCAAAGATAATGTTTGCATTTTGAAATATATGTTAATGGAAAAGTCTTTTGGAGTTAGTTTTTGGAGTTTGGCTTAGTTTTGGGAGTTTGGCTCATGAGGGAAAAAAAATTCAAAGTCTAGTCTCTTTCACTTCCACCAAAGGAAAAGTACAGGAGAGTTGGTTGGTCAAATGAGCATTAATTAGATATATATAACTTAACCACTTTCATTGTGAGAGACTTATTATTTCTGTCAAGAATTATGGGGAGTGTTACTCATTCAATTAGGTTTTTGATTTACAGTATTGGCATTTTAAAAATAGTTAAAATTTTAATCACAAGGTCAGTGGTTCAGGCCCACCAATTCCTCTGTGGGAGAAAATTGAGATTATCTGCTCCATAAAGATTTACAGGCTAGTAAATCCTGCTGAGGGCTGCAGTGAATTGACTTGAGAGCAGTGGGTTTTTATATGTGCTCAGTATACAATACAAGGAGTCCTGCCTGTGCAGTGGTTACCCTCAGGGCTGCAATCTGCAGGGTCAGAAGTTTTACAACCACTAGCAGTACCTTGGGAGAAAGACTGGCCTTTCTACTCCCATAAAGAGTTCAAGTGTCAGAAAAACCAAAGTGGTTTTGCTCTGAGTCAATACTGACTTGATTGCAGTTAGTTTGGTTTGAGTCTACCATCTTGGAGTCCTGGCAGCACTGTGGGTTCAGGGTTGGATTGTTAACCCCAAGGTCCAAAATTCCAATCTATTCCCTGCTCCATGGGAGACAGATAAAGCTATCTTTTCCTTTAAAGATTTGGAGCCCTGGGAGTTCTATCTACAATTGACTCAACGGCAGTGGGCTTGCTCCTTTGTTGTAGCCTATAGTAAGTATATGTTAAGTATGGATATGGCAGGAATAGCAATTTATTTAATGTGACTCTTTCAGCTAAAGTTTCTAAGTCCCACCAAGTGACCTTTTTCTGCATGGGTCTGGTAAGAAGGTAAAGAAAGATGTTGAGAGGATTTACCTCTGAGTAACTATGAACAACATTCCTTGGCGTGCTATCATGCTGTCTATAAAACGAACCTTCTGAGAAGCAGGGAGGAGGCATCTCAAGACCAGGGAAAGTCATGAGTGGACATTGTTCCCTGAACTCAAGAACCTATGGCTCCAGAATACAGATAGAGCAGGAGAGGAGCAACATCTGAGCCAGGGCCCAGAGCATGGAGCTGTGACGCACTTTTAAACCCAGGAAACAAATATAGCTGAGTGCTTTTGTGCAGGAAGTTGGCATGTGCAGTGCACTCCCTTTGGGCACTTAATTAGGGAAATTGCCTTTCTGACTGGAGGGATACCTTAGGGCTGTGATTTACTGGAGTGGAGTGCCTCTGGCACTTAATGTAGGGAGCTGGGTTTGCTGAACCACAGAGTTTAAGTGCAATGTCTTGGGATTGAGGTTTCTAGAAGAGTGGTATGCATTAGAGCATTTGTAGGAAAATTCACAGACTTTTGTAACACGTCCTCATGAACAAGTCAACCCTGAGCATTTCTCACTGGCTTTACAGATTGACAACTTCTTGAGTAAACCGTTTAACCATAATTTTTGTGTATGACTACTGTATAACTCTGGAAATGGTTATTAGACTGTATAGAGGTAAAAAGAGAGGATAGTAATTCGATAAAGTCATCCTCATTATAAATCAGGATAAATAAACCTAAGCTCAATGGAATATTGACCTCACTACAGCCTTGCACTTGACATGACCACTGATTCGTTTCAAGGTCTCCTTTGCTTGCAGAGGAAAAAACATGACCTATGCTTATTTATATTCTTTTCCTGGACTAGAGCTTATCAATGAAAGAAAACTGGGGGAGAGAATGAAAATAGAAGCCATGATTTTCAGGAGGTTGTTAATACTAACCTTGAGCAGCAAGAGAGTCTCTACAGCTTTCAAGCAGGCTTGTGGCACAGCCACTTGTTTCTCTGCTGCAGAATAAGGCAGTTCGTGGGAGCTTCTCAGGTATTTTGTGAGAATTGTGATGACTTTGCACCATGTTTTTGAGAACTACCTGCTTTCATGTTTCTGTTGAAATTTATAGTTCTGGAATCCTCTATCAAAACCAATTGCTGTAGCCTTTAGACCAAGCTTCCTCTACTGTGTTTCCCTTTGGCACTTCCAAAATGATTGAAGGACTCTCATTGTAAATTAAACCAATTTTGCATGAAATACATTAAATTCCTATGTCTTCCTGACAGAATCTTGACTTTAACAAGCACTATCAGAGTGTATCAAATTTCCTACTCAATCCATGCTAAGGGACAACAATTTTAAAACTTTTCTATTCCAGTTTAGGTTTCAGCAAAATCCATGACTTGGGGCTTTAAATTGATTTATTCCAGTTAAATGAACTGTTAAGAATTTGCAAGTCGGGCTGAGCCCCGGTGGTGTAGTGGTTGAATGCGGGACTGCAGCCCATTGACTTGGCAGTTCAAATCCAGCAGCAACTCTCTGGGAGCAGGGCTGGGTAGCTCCCACGACCACCAGAGGGCAGTGATGCCAAAAAACAAACAAGCAAAAAAGAATTTGCAAGTCTGATATGCTGAATCAAAATACACATTTTAACGTAATCCGCAGGAAATTCTTATACATGAGAATCAAACCAGAGGATCTTAACATAAAAACAAGTTACCTCAGAATTTATAGTAATAAACTGGAGTTCTTATTAAAGTGAACTGGTTCAAGGCTTTGCCATATATTGGATGGTATTGATCATTACACAAATCCAAAGCTATCCATTGATATTTTGCTTTGTAGCACAATTTTACCCACAAACCATAAGTCTTGAGCAATGCTATCACAAGTTTCTCAAACTGTGATTCTTTGTAAGAGCATACAACTTCATCTTTGTGCAGTTTTAACAGCGGGCATGTTTGAACCATTGACAATGTGGTTTCCAGTCCAGTGCCTAAGTCAAAGCAGTAACATATCCCCTTGGGGTTAGAATACTGCAAACACTATTCTGAGATTATCTTGCCAATCAAATGAAATCATGTGAGATTAGAAGACAGAGAAAGGGGACAACCATTCTCGACAAGAACGTATTTTTTTCAGATGTGGAAGTGTCTTAGACAATTGAAAATGCCTATATGTGATTAAGTGCCTTGGTGGTAGTGTTGGCAATTTGTGAAACATTCAAACAGCAATTCCAAATCCACTGCCACTGAGTCAGTTCCTGTTTTTTGGACAGGATAGACCTTCCCTGTGGGTGTCTGAAACTATAAATCTTTACTGGAGTAGAAAGCCTTATCTTTCTTGTAGCAGCTAATAGTTTCAAACTGCTACCCTTTCAACCAGCACCTGCTGGCTAGTAGCCATTAGGTCAACTGCAATACCAGGACATTGTTTGCTGCCCCTGAGTCAATTCTGATTCACGGCAACACATAGAGCAGGGTAGAACTCTCCCTGTGTGCTGATGAGATTGTTTATGGGATTGGAAAACTTCATCTTTCTCCCATTAAATGACTGGTGGTTTCATACTGCTGATCACTCACCTGATAGCCCAATGTGTCGCCACCAAGTCACCAAGACATCAGAGGAGTTCGAATTCATCACTTTAGAATCCAAGATCGCTAGTGTGATTCCCATGACCTCATATCTAGAACAATTTCAACACTGAAGCAGAGATAGTACAAATGTCAAGATAAGGAGTAATAGCACTTTAAAAAAATAATTATTGGCATATAATACACATATTATACAATCAAATAGTTCAATCACATAATGAAGAGTATATAATCATCACCAACATCAGGTGAAGAACATTTTCCCTATTCTTATGCTCATCGATATTAGTTCTCCTTTCCCTGCAAGCCTCCTTTGTCAAGGAACCAGTTTCTTTCTCTATAGATTTACCTGTTCTGGATTTCACATACATAAAACCAATTTACAAAACAAGCCACAATGACAAAGTAAAAGAAAATAAATCAGAAAATGTTAAAAATGAACAAATTTAAGTGACTCATAAGAGAGATCAAATGATCGCACACTAAATTTTAACCTAGCAACATCTGCAGCAATCCACTTTCCAATGCATAATACATGATAGCAAGTCTATTCCCATCTATGGTCCATGGTCAGAAGGGATTCACTAGGGACTTAATCCATATGTATATGGATTATTATAAATCATATATAATATTTTCTTCCATTTTTTTATTTAACTGAAACAGCTTTAAAAGGGATCAAAAGGAAGAACAAAATATACTATAGTTTTACCTAAGTATAATAACCATACTTGACTTTACAAAGCATTGTCTGACAAAGGACTATTCGCTTTCCTAAACTATGATTGGAGGGGATTCACTAGAGGCTTGCTCTATATGTAGACACTGCCAAAGGATATAGGGTTCCATTGTCATCCATAGTCTTCTGCAAACCAGGAGTGATAGTTTTAATAAACCAAGGTTTATTGTGCAAACTGGCTGATAAACACATGTGGGACTAATTGAAGGACAGAGAGATAAATGGCAGAGTGTGCCTCACTTTTTGGGTTATCTGGTCTTTTGTTCTCTGATGGTCCAATCAGTGTGAGGCTTTCTTAACTGTCAAAACTTTCTTAGCTGTCAAAACTCACTTTCTGCAAGACATCCCTGAGAAGAAGTCATGCGGATATACCCTGATTCAGCTCTGGGTGCCAGAGAAGTCGAGGGAAACCTCTGCCTACTCTGCGATGCTTACACTGCCACAAGATTCAAAGTCTTTCTACGCACCTGGCCTACGATCCTCCTGCATTTGGCATCATTTTGTGTGTGGTTTTTTTAATATTTTTTTTAATTTTTAAAATTTAAAAAAATTTTAATTTTAAATTTAAATTTTTAAAATTTTTTAAATTTTTTAAAATTTTTTAAAAATAATTTTACAACACTTATGCCAATCAATACAAACATCCACTGTATCAAGCACATTTTTATATTTGTTGCCATCATCATTCTCAAATCTTTTGCTTTTGAAATGACCTTGGTATCAGCTCATTTTTCTACCATTTTTTTAATTTATTTTCTTTTGCTAACCACTTTACCGGGACCTATTACAGATATACCATTCCATAGTGCAATCATATAAAGCAGTATTGTAAAATTGCTACTACAATCCATTTCAAAACATTTTCTTCCTTCTTGAATTACTTGATATCAGTTTCCCTTTACACACCCACCCCAACCCCATTTCCCCTAAAATTTTTATTCTATTTGCAATCTCTACAGGTTCATCAGTCATGAGTTTCATATACCGAAAAACATAAAAAAAATTCAAGAGAGCTACCCACAATGACAAAATACATCTGAGATAAACTCCAATATGAGAAAAAAGAGAATATTGAAAGCCAGATCAGACTTAACATGTATCAGAGGGGGTATCAAGTGACATCGCTTCAAGTGTTCAAGTCAACTTTGTCATTTTGATGTCCAATAGTCATCTCTCCAATACTCTCGGATACATAACCATGTTATTCCTTTTTTATTTAAATTAATTTATCAGGGACTCATACAGCTCCTATCACAATCAATACATACATCAATTGTTTGCAGACCACATTTGCACATTTGTTGCCATCATTATTCTTGAACCATCCGCCTTCCACCTAGAACCCCAGTACCAACTCCCCATATTTCCCCTCCCTCGCCACTCCGTATGCCCCATGAACCCTTAACAATTTACAAATTGTCACTATTTTGCCATTGTACACTGTGCGACGTGTCCCTTCACCCACTTCCACCTTGTCCATACCCCAGAGAGGAGGTCATATATAGATACCTGCAAGAGGTCTCCCTTTCTACTCCAACGTCCTCCATCCTCCAGGCATCAACACTCTCACCTCTGGTCCTGAAGGGATCACTTATCCTGAATTACCCATGTTACCACCTCCAGTGTGCATTCCCTGGTCTAGCTAGATTTGTAAGGTAGAATTGGGATCATGATAGTGGGTGGGATCATGTAAGAATTAGAGGAAAGTAGCATATTTCATTGTTACTACACTGTACTTTTACTGGATCATAACCTCCAAAAAACCCCTCTGTAAGGGGCTGCCACTGTTCCTATTGATGGACTTAGGGTCCACAATCTGTACTACCCCTCATTTATAATGACATAATTTTTAGTTTGTTGATGCCTGATACCTAATCCCTTCGACACCTCATCATAGCACAGGCTTGTGTGCTTCTTCCATGGTGGCTTTGTTGCTTCTGAGCCAGATGACCACTTATTTACTTTCAAGCCTTTAAGACCCCAGATGTTATATATTTTGATAGCCAGACATCCTCAATTTTTTTCATCACATTTGTTTATGCAAACCTTTGTCTTTAATGTCTTTAGTGATTGCATCGGGAAGGTGAGCATCTTGGAATGCCAATTTAATAGAAGAAAGTGTTCCCCCATTTAGGGTGAACTTGAGTAGAGGTCGTATGTCCATTTGCTATCTTAATACTAACCCTTTAAGTATATGTACATAGATCTATTTCCCCATCATAGCTACATGAATATATTCACCTATGTACATGCCTGTATTTGGGCCTCTATAAATGCCTTTTACCCCCCTCCCCCAATTCTTTCCTCTATTTCCTTTTACTTTCCTCATATATCACCATCATGCCCAGACTCCATTGGGGTTTCAGTATTTTCTCTGTTACATTAATCTTGATCAATCTCTATCAGGCCTCTCACACACATCTTGTCATTGATTTTGAATCACTTGTTATTTTCCTTATCCCTGGTTTGGTCAACATGACCTCCTTTCCCTATCTTCTCCATCTCTCATGCCCACCTCAACCTTATGGAGTCCTTAAGGTAAGGGTCTTGCTTCATTTTTCCATAGATAGATATCCATTTTTTTCTAGCACCACTTGTTGAAAAGAGCATCTGCTACCCAATTTGATAATGTTGGGGCCCTTATCAAAAATCAGTTGCCTGTATGCTGATGTTTTTATTTCTGGGTTTTCAGTTCTATTATATTGGTCTGGGAAGCTATCATTATATGAATGCCGCACTGTTTTGACCACTGTAGCTGTATAGTATGTGCTAAAGTCAGGTAAAGCAAGCCCTCCCACAATGTCCTCCTTCATGAAGCTGGTAATCCTTTTTTTTTTTCATTTCTTTGAAGAAAGATGCGGGCAATTGTATCAGAATTGCATTAAACTTATATAGTGTCTTGGGTAGGACTAACCCCTTTCCATTATTGAGTCTTCTGATCCATGAACACTGGTTTATTGTAATAGTGTTCTATAATTTTCATCATATAGATATTTTGTTCCTTTAGTCAGGTGTATCTCTAGATATTTCAAATTGTGCTTGGCTATTGTGAAGAGTACCTCTTTTTTTATCTCCTCTTCTGTAGCCTTATCTGATGGGTATTGTAGTTCTATATACTTCTGATTGTTGATCTTGTATCCTGCCACTCTGCCATACTCCTCTATTGCTTTCAGAACTCCCCTTATGGAGCTTTTGGCATTTTTCATATATAAAATCATATCATCCACAAATAACGATAGTTTCACCTCTTCCCTTCCAGGCAGATATATTTGCTGTCTTTTCTTTGCCTTATGCTGTTAGCTAAAACCTCCAGTATTATATAATATAAAAGTAGACACAAGGGACATCCTTGTCTGATCCCTCTTTTCAAAAGGATTGTGTTAGACTTTTCTCCATTGATGAGCACATTGGCTGTTGGTTTTTTATATATAGCTTGTATTGTCTTGAGGAATTTTCCTTCTATTCCTATCTTCTCAAGTGTCTTAAACAGGAATTGGTTCTGGATGTTATGGAATGCTTTTTCTGCATCTATTGATAGTATCATGTGGTTCGCATAGTTTTTATTCTGGCAATGTGGTGAATGACATTAATGGTCTTTCATATTTTGGACCACCACTGCATCCTGGGTATGAACCCCATTTGGTCATTGTGAATTAATTGTTTTATATAATTTTTATTCTATCAGTCAGTATTTTTTAAGGATTTGCGCATCAATATTCATTAGGGATATTGGTCTGTAGTTCTCAATTCTTTTGGGATCCCTGACCAATTTTGGTATCAGTATTATACTAACTTTGTAGGAGTTCTGGAATTTGCCATCTTTTTTCTATGATTTGGAAGAGTATGTATAGGATTGGTGTCAGTTCTTCCCTGAATGCTTCGTTGGATACTTCCGTAAAGAAATCTGGTCCAGGTGATTTTTTTTTGTTGTTGTTGATAATTCCTCTCTTTTTTGTTGTTGGTAATTCCTTGATAACTTCATCTATTTCTTCTATTGCTATGGGTTTGCCGGGATTCTGGACATAGATTGGGGATAGTCTAGGGAAGGACTGATTTTCGAAGAATTTGTCCAGGTCTTCCAAATTGTTGAATTAATTGGTGTACCCTCCTTTGCAGTACTGTGTAATTATGCTTTCAATTTCATTAGGATCAGTTGTGATGTCCCCTCTCTCATCCCTCATTTTTGTTATTGAAATTCTTTCCCTCCTTTCTTTCGCTAAGTCTGTCAGGGGTTTGTCAATTGTGTTAATCATTTAAAAGAACCAATTTTAGTAACATTGATTTTTTCCACTGTTTTCTTATTTTCCCTCTCCTGAATCTGAGTCCTGGTTTTTATAATTTTGTATCTTTTGCCAATAGTGGGATTGTCCTGATGACTTTGTTCTAGCCGTTATAAGTTCTGTGCCAACATATCAGTTCTGAGGTACCCCTCCTTTTTCAGGTGTGCATAAATTGCTATGAAACTTTCTCTGAAAACTGCCTTTGCAGTGTTCCATAAGTTTTGGTATGTCACATTTTCATTCTTATTGGTTTCTAGAAATCTCCTAATTTCATCTCTGATCTTGGCCAGTGTGCACTTTTTTTTGCAATAAAGAATTATTCACTCTCAAATTATTTGCTCTTGTTTTCTTCAACTTTCTCTTGTTGATTTCCAAGCTATGTCACAATAGTCTGAGAGCGAGATCTGTATGATATCAATGTACTTAAATTTATATAGATTCACCTTATGCCCAGCATGTGGTCTATTTTCGAATATGTGTCACACAGACTTGTAAAGAATGTGAATTTCTTTTTGTATTTGGATGAAAAACTCTGTAGATACCTATCAGGTCAAGAAGTCAAGTTGTCTAATTATAGTGTGCAGATGTGTAGCCTCTTTGTTGAGTATTTTTTCCTAGTGATCCATCTTTCTCAGAGAGTGGTGGATTGAAGTCACCCACTACATTTGTTGAGCTTGTGATTTCCTTTTTCACCTTTTGGAGATTTTGTTTACGTATTCAGTGAGTCTCTCATTCAGGGAATATATGTTTAAAAAGCTTATTGGTTCATTGTCTATCCTTCCCTTGAGAATTATAGTGTCCCTCTTTATCGCTTTTTATGGTTTGCACTTTGAGGTCATTTTTTTTCTGTGCTTAGGATTGCTATTCCTGCTTTTTTAGAATTGTCATTTGCTTGGTATATCTTTCTCCAGCTTTTGAATCTCAGTCTATTTTTGCCTGTAGTCTTGAGATATGTCTCCTGCAGACAGTAGATTGATGGGTTGTGTTTTCTAAGCCAGTCTTCTAGGCTCAGTCTTTTAATTTTTGAGTTCAGTTCATTGATATTTAGGGCTATTATCTTCAATGGGAGAATATGAGGTGTCATCTTATAATGTTTTTGTTGGGTGTTTCCCTACCTCCTTTCTTTTCAGTGTGTTGTGTATGTGTGTGTGAGCATTGATCGTTCTTGACTTCTTTCCACTCTTAAGCTATTCCTATTTTCAGAGCTGTTTTCCCTTTGAAGTCTTCTAGGTTAGGTTATTTTATGTGACATTCTCTTATTTATGCTTCATGAGTGCTGTTCTCCTGCTCATACAAGGTCAGCAAGAATCTTTTGTAGGGCTGGCTTTCTTCCAATGCATTCTTTGAGTTTTTCCTTCTCTAGGAAAACTCTTAATTCTCCATCTATCTTGACAGATAATTTGACTGGGTAGAGTATTCTTGACTTTGCATAATTTTTCCTCCAATTTTTGGACTCTATTACTCACTCTCTCCTCTTCTTCATAGTGTCTGCTCATAGGGCTGAGCACATTCTTCTTTGGGAACCTTTATATGTGATTGCTTTTTTCCCTTGAGCTGCTCTCATGGTTTTCTCTTTTTTCTCAAAGTTGGATAGCTTAACTATTATGTGTTTTGGTGTGTATTTTTTTTTCCCTTGGGATTCAGTCTAGCTGGTGCTCTTTCAGTCTTCTGAATATTTTCCTGGTTTCATTAATTTTGTTAGGGAAGTTTTCCTCCAAGAATTCTCTGACTATTGTTGTAGCTGACTTTTTTTGTGTGTGTGTCTTCCTTGGGTTGACCAATAACGCTGATGCTATTCCTCTTCATAACATCAGACATAACTCTTACATTTTTTTCAGTTTCTCTGATAGTCTTATTAGTTTTTTTCCCCCAAGTATGTTGAATTCCACTTGGCTATTGTCTAGGTCACTGATGCGGTTTTCAGCTTCGTGCAATTGATTCCCAAAGTCCGTGGTGAGTCTGCTCTTTTTTTTTTTAATCTTGTCCCTAAGCTCTTGTATTTCCCTTTAGCGTATGAACTTTATCTCATCTTTCAATTCATCCTTGTTCTGCATTGTTTCCCTCATATCCTGTATGACTCAAGTAGCATTCTGAAAATTTTTTTCAGTGGCATGTCAATATCTGCTTCTTCTATTCATGTCACTAGGTTCAGAATGTCTTCTTCCATTGCTTTTTGCTTCTATAGTTTTCCATTGAGGTTTTTGGTACTGATTGTTGTTTGTGTTATGTTGTTTTAGAGGAGCCAGGTTCCATTTTCCAGGGACTTGAAGAGAACTGACTTTCTCTGGGAGACTTAGAGGAATGTGTCTTCAAACTTTCTGTGACTAATTTTTCTATGGAATTAGCCTAACACTTTACCATTTGTGACTTCACTCCTTCCCTAGTCAACCACTATTCTGTTATCTAAAGGGCAATTTGGGTCATCCTCTCAGGGTCCACTGTTTGGATTGTTGTGGACTCGCAAGGATGGTGCTGCACTGCACGATCTCACCAGTAGCCAGATGGTGCAGCACATGGCAGCCTGTAGCAGTGCAAGGGCTGCGGGAGGGTGTCCACTGCAAAGAGAGTGCCATGGAATGCCGGTGGGCTACGTACTCCTGAATAGAGCACTGTAGGGCAGAACTGCCCAATCAGGCAGATCGCTGCACAGTGGCTGAGTAGTGGTTCTTTCAGCAGTGTGGAACTCAGGCCAGCACCATTGGAACTGCCTTGTGCTGCATGAGGTACTAGGCAGGCAGGAGGAAGACTCCTCAGTCTGATGGACAACCCCCCTGCCTCCACTGAGGATATGTAAGAGCTCTCCCAACCATACCGGCTGGATTCTTGTCTAAGAAATTAGGTCAAAGATATCCAGGGTGAGGATGTGTGTAGTCTTCTTCAGCCTTGGGATACTCTGCACAGGATGGAGCTCTCCCTGCTTGGTGTACCAGATGTAATTGCCTTAGGCTACGTGGAGTGCCTGGCCTATGAGTCAAACTGCAAAAGACCAGGAGTTAACACCAAGAAGTCAAGTCTGTTGAAACCATAGGGGGACAGAAAGAAGTGAAGAAACTCAAAGTATCTACATAGCCAAGCCCTGAACCCCAAGAGTGGGGCTGCAAGGGTTAAATCTATGCCCCGCACTGGCAGCAAGCAGCAGCTGCAATGAGACAATACCCCTGCTCTGACAGTGGCAGGGCTAGGGCCAAATCCTAGTTGAGCCTCACCATGGCAAGCCAAAAGCCCCCAGCCCCTCAAAACCCTGTGAATCCATGCCCACTTATCTTTATGATGCTCCTTCAGTGATCCAGAAGTTCCTCATCTCTCTCTCTCAGACACTCTCCTCTGGCTGATCTCCTCCTGAGTCCCACTGGTGAGCATCGCTCAGTCACCATCTTCCCAGAAGTTCCCATTTTGTGTGATTTTGTGAGTTTGAGGAGGACTCTGTCAATCCATGTCAGACATATGGGGTAAGTAGGACTTATGGACTTGGACAGCACTGGATGGGATGTTTTCTGAATGTACACTGAATGTACTCAATACATAAAACTCTTTCTTATACATATGAGTTTCTGTGGATCTGTTTCTCTAGTCTACCCAGACTAACACATGTTCATAAATCAAACTCTGACACCATTCTTTCTATTGAATTTGGATGATATTATTTATAATTCTTGAACCACATGAGCTGTCATGCTTCCTCCATGTAAACTTAGTTGACAGCTCACTTAAATGGCTGCTTGTTTGAAAATAAGGCTTTAAGACCTAGAACGCTATTCTTTCAGATTTCCTGGCACTATCTAGCTTCTTCAATACACTTTGTTACAGCAACCATACCTTCATGATCTCTCCATTTGGTAAAGCATCAAGCAGGATTTAGTCATAAGAAACTGTTGCTCTTATGTTAGGGCTAGAATAAAGTTCAAATTTCCAAATGCATTAATGCTTCTACAGTTAATGTATGCATATATCTGGTTCACTTTAGAGATATTCTTGTAATTTTGTCATGGGCTATTATCAAACATCCTTTCTTCCAAGCATCACTTAGTCACCATCTCCCTGGAAGATCCCATTTTGTGTGTTTTATACCTTTGAGGAGGACTCTCAAAGTGTCAGACATATTGGCTAAGTAGGACTTATGGACGTGGACAGCACTGGGTTGGGATGCTTTCTGAATATACACTTACCCTATATATAAAACTCCCTCTTACACATATGAGTTTCTATGAATTTGTTTCTCTAGTCTACTCTTCAAATTCTTTGATGTTTTGTTCCTTCAGTTCTTCCATTGTTTCTGCAACTAACTCCTTGTATTAACTTATCTCATTGCAACTCTACATAATGATTTTTCCTCAGAAAATGGTGGTTTATGGAGATACAACTTATATTCAACTATAGTTAAAATTATAAGGTTGGATTCCCAAATCCTACTGCACTGGTACTAATGACTGTTAAATATGTTAGTTTATAGACCATCTTAGAAAATCATGATTACATTATAAACATGGATAGATCACACATGTTTATTGCAACTTTATAACAGATAAGAAAATGGCACAATTACATGTATTATACTATTCTCATACAAATTATGTATCAACTGCTATATCCATTTTACAGATGAAGAATCAATTATTTATTTTGGAAAAAACACATATTTTAATAAATAATAATATGAAAACTGAAATTTGAATTCAAGTATACTCTTCAAAATACACAGAAAGCAATGAGATTCTAGACCCAACATTTCTATATCTGTCCACATGGTTAGATTAGATTATAATGTCCTTCTTACATTGCTCTTCAATTTTCCGTGCTTTTGATCATAGTTTAGTTTTTGAAGTTCTTTTCCTGAGGAAGTAAAAAGAAAAGCAAACTTTTGCTGCTATCTTCATAAGAGTCTAATCTTTATTCTGTTGCTAAATTTTTGAGGTTTGTTTTTTTATTCCTTGTTGACATTTGCTTTTCAGTATGGAGATTTTAAGAGGTACAGAGAAAATCCCTGAGTCTTGTGTCTAAAAAATTTTGTTACTGTTGTAGAGGAGCTTCCCGGTATCCCTTTGATCAATGATACCCATAAACTCTACTACAACTGTAGTTTTAGTTGTATGAGGAGCTGAAAACAGAAGTTGTCTTCTCACCTGCCAATTCAATGGAAGAACTCCATGTCCTTGAAAGGAAGCATTCATTCTTTCATAGGAAAGATATTTACAATGAGGTATACATAAATTTTGCAGCTAGGAAGTATGAAATGTATGAATTATTATGTGTCATTTTGAAAGAATTACCCATAAGTCTCTGGACCTGTGCATATTCACAATGCGGAAATGATAACCTTTATTGGTATTTAGTTCAAATTACCTAATGATAATCAGGAACCTAATGATACAATGATTAAGTTCTCAGCTTCTCAATGAAAGGTTGGCAGTTTGAACCCACGAAGGGTTCCATGATAGAAAGACCTGATAATCTGCTTAAATGACAATTACATTCTAGAAAATTCTCTGGGGTAATGCTTCTTTACCTTGCAGAGTGCCCTGAATCTGGCTATGTAGTAGCAACAGCACACACTCTAAGTGCATTTCACACACTAGCATCCTGGACTTTTAGGGAATGACTTCACACTGTGTTCATCACCAAGACTTAATTATGCTACTTCCACATTGTACCATGAGGACAGAGCAGGACCTCGGAGCCTTTGGTTTGTTGTCTACAATGAATGGAAAGTAATTCTATGGCACTTAGCAACAACATAGGTTTTCCATGAAAATTTCAGAGTGTATGATAATTTACATATTGGGTAATGGAAACCCATACCAATAATAGCAATGTCCTTATTGCATTGAGGTAAGAAAACAGTAGAACCTCTCAATCCCAGAGTTCCAGGTGGAAGGCCTGCTTCCCAAATTCTCTTCTTATAGGACAAATGAGTAGGCCAGTCAGAAAATAGAAAATGTATACAAGCATTTAAGTGACTGTATTTAATACAAAGAACACAGTGGCACAGTGGTTAAAGTATTTTACTTCTAATCAGTGACTAGTGTGAGAGAAAATAGGACAATCAGTTGCATAGACTTACTGTTTAGAATTATATCCTATATTCTGATAGTATATTAAGAAAAAACATATTTTGAAACATAAATGGAAGATAAAATATGAGGTCATAAAATGAAAAATTGCTAATAATGGCTACATTTCTAGATTAGGTAGTTGGTATATGAAAGAAGGTTCTATGGTTAAGAGTTACAGACATAGTAGAGAACCTTTCTTGGGATAAAAGGGTATTATATTCACATTAAAACATTTACACCCCAAATAGATAATATTATACAGAATTAAAGGGAATCTTTTGAAAGGAAATATAAATGGACATGCATTTTAAGAAGCATACCCAAAGTCTGACAACAGACTAGGAAGGGAAATATGATTCAAAATATATACATGTTCAATTACTTGATCCTTAGAATAGAGAATGGTGACCTGAAAAGGAAAATCTTACACAAATTCTTATCTTAATTTGATGAATGGAATTTCCATGTTAGGAAAATATTGTCTGAAGTAGAAAAATAATTGGTGATAATTTTTTAAAAGAACGCGTTATGTGGGGTAAACACTGGTAATAGCTACCGAAATTATAGAAGAGATAAGGACCACATACTTAAAGTGTTACCTGCTGAATAGTAGCTCCAATTTATTTAGATATTTTAGTTACATAAATAACATTAATTTTCAACCAGTTTTATAATTATCCTTTATTTTTCATGTATGTGTGCCAATAGCAAGGAATTAACTGGTTATGTAAACAAGGGTACTCTGGTTCATATAAACTAATAAGATATCATTATGATTTTATCCATCAGTGCCGTGATTCTAGTAAGTATAAAGCATTTAAACCTTCTCTCTTTGTGCTATCAATACCATCAATCTTAAGTGCTAAAGACCAACCTCATCCCACACCTAGGTAAATTAATACTTTAGGCGATCCCTTGGGCTTTACCAGTTATCTCTCTTGATGTGATATTCTGAATTCAACACAAGCAATGACTTTAGAAATTAATAGAGAGAAAATGAAATAGAAAGCTAGTCGCCTTAATATGCATGCACGGCTTTCAAAACCTAGTGACTAGGTGCACACAGGGAGTACTGATCACTGGCATTTGCTGTAGCATTCCAACTGGCCCACACTACCACTTTCCCATAAAGAACTCGTTATTCTTGCTAGGCCAGCTAGTCTTCTGTTCTTCCGTTGCTATTATTCTTCCTGCTATTTTTAACAGTTGCTGCCAAAGTAACACATTATGGAAATTTGAGTTTACACAAGACATCAAGAATATTTATGAACGGCATAAAAAAGTAAATCACTCATGGGAATATATGACATCAAGGAGCTGTGTCATTTCAGATTCACCTCAACCACAGAATTCGTAGTTTATCCCCCGTGGGACATTAAAACAGGTTTTACCTATTCTGCATCGGTTAACAATTGGCTGTGGTTTAGCCAGCTTCCTCAGCTCCATCCCCACCCCTACCCTAGAGAGAAATGACTTTACACACTGAGGTCGGAGTGACCTAGTAAATGTTACCTTCCAATTGCAGAGCACTTAAGAAAGAAGAACAGGAAAGTCATAGAAAATGACCCAGGGACAGTTTTTGCCTGTCAAACATTAAGAGAGAAGGATAAAAAATAAAACACATCATGTAAGGTTAGGAACTCCTGTTGTGCTAAAAACTTTGGACGCCTGGAAATACCAGTGGCTTTTGCGTATATCTGGAATGAAAATGAAACATTCTGACCCACGATCATTAGTGCTCCAGTCAGCCTGTGACTGGGGCTCCTGTATGTTACTGCATTTCACTTAACCAGGGTTGGAAGGGCAAGACAAGAGTATACCAAATGACACTCATTCAATTTCAACATCATTTATTTCTCTAAAGACTTTTAAAATAGGATTTTGGAATCAACATCTTTGAACACTCTAACTGAGTGCTACTATTTTGGGATGCTAGAATGGCTGCTATGGTTATTGTCTGAGTGAATTCAAGAAGCCAAGAGCAGAGTGAGGTTCTTTTTGATCCTTTTAGAGCACTTTCTAAAATCAAAGTGGAAATGAAGTTGGTGAAGTAGACCTACAATTAACTCTTGGATAACACTGGTTTGACCTTCACAGTCTATTGTTTTCTGGTTGCCACGTGAATGAGCTCAAGTATTATAAGACTGTCTTTAAAATGGCACATGGCTCTAAAATAACTGCTCACATGAAGTTGTACAACACCACACGGTGTTTTAAGTGAACGTTTGCAACATTTGAGACCCCACTAACAGCAGGGGACAAAAATCTGCACCCATAGGTATAACTCTGCAGTAAATAGTTGTGATCATTACTTCTTGTGCGTGCTTATACACTGTTTTGGAAACCATTTATTCATATGAGAGGGGCCAATCTTCTATTTCATTTTCTCTCCATTAATTTGTAATAGTATTGGCTGGGGGCTGAGCCCCAGTGGCATAGTAGTTGAGTGCGGGACTGCAGCCCACTGGCTTGGAGGTTCAAATCCAACTGCGGCTCTCCAGGAGCAAGGCTGGGTAGGTCCCACGACCACCAAAGGGCAGTGATGCAAAAAAAGACAGTATTGGTTGGGTTGGATTCAAAGTATCAGAGATCATTTCACCCTCTGGCCCCCAACTCAAACTCCTTTACTCAACAGTCAACAATAGTCTCTTGTGTTTTAGGTGTTTCAACCAATGCCACCAAGATGCCAGGTAAGTGTTTAATGTATAATGTAGCCACTTAAGATATTTATCCTGGTTACCTAAAGAATAGGTGTTTGTACTGATCTATAAAAGTCAAGTTCATTTTAACTACCTCAGTCTCTTCATTTTATTCAGTCATGGAAAGTTGCAGACAAAAAAATGATCTAAGAGGTCATGGTAATCACAAAGCATAACTTTTATAAGAATTTAAATTTGGTGAATGCAAAGCCATACCTATTTCCTTAACCTTCTTTGAAAATGTCATGGTTGTGAATCTCGATTTGTCTTTGTAGACTGCAAGAAGTATTATCTCAGATAAGACTCGAGGTTGGATAGGCTTAGCTAGTTTTCACATAGGACAAAGGAATGCTTTGAGACGCTTGAACTTTGGGAATATATATTTATTGTTTGCTTTTCTTTTCACCTCCCCACATATATGACATACTGATGATTCCATCAATATCATAAGGCATAGCACTGGTAAAAAGAGCCTGGCAAGCTAATTATATTTATTTAAAATATTATTTATGGTTAATGCATAAATAAGCAAGCCATACACAAATATAAGGGATCAGACAGTGTTAAAGTTTTAAAGAAAGAGTGACACAGATAAGATCTGGAAACCCAGGGAATCTGGACAGATAAATCCCTTAGGACCAATAAGGAGAGTAGGGATATCAGGAGCGGAAGGGGAAGGTGGAGGAGAGATCTCAATGATCTACATATAAGCACCTCCCTTGGGGATGGACAAAAGAAAAGTGGGTGAAGGAAGGCATCAGACAGTGTAAGACATGAAAAAAATGAGTTATTAAGGGTTCCCGAGGGAAGAAGGGGAAGGGAGGGGAGGGAGAGGGGAAATGAAGAGTTGATATCAAGGGCTCAAGTAAAATAATTTTGTTTTGAAAATGATGAGGGCAGTAAATGTCCAAATGTGCTAGACAAAATGTTTGCATGATTGCATTGTGACACGACCTGTATGAGCCCCCAATAAAATTACATATTTTTTTTAAAAAAACTGTAACAGTTAAAAAGAAGAAGAAGAATGAATGACTTGAGCATATTCTAGATTCCAGAAGACAAAAATTTTTTTGAACTATTAAGAAAGGATAGAATGAAAATAGATGGCAGAACATTACAAAAGAGTCAAAAGATATGAACTTCATTCCTAGAAGCATAGTAAGAGTTGATACTGTCATATTAGAACTGTACTCCTAGTACTTTTCTTTATTCCTTTATTTCCTTTATTATTCCTTCTTTATTCCTTATTCTTTTCTTTATTCCTGTTTTATGAGAGTTAGCTGTGTTTCTACATTTACTTCTCTGAGCACATCAGAATGAACTAGAATTGTTTGGTATATTTATTGTAAAACTGTATCTTCTCCAGGTTCTCGTCATGCATAATAATACTTAGTCTTAAAAAAACATATAAATCTCCCACATAGTGCGGTATATTTGGTTCAACTATTCACAATCCCTGGATACTAATCCTTCTGTACCAAAAACTTAAAAATAGCTGAATCATATTATCACCATTTTCTCAAATACCGTGTTTCTACCCATCACTTTTTCTTTAAGATGCACAGTGTTTTTCCCCTGTTATCATCACTACAAGTCATATTTCCTAACACATACACCTGAAGTTTTCAAATAATTTCACACCAGGTTATACTACCTTCCAAAGAGAGCACTAGAACTATTCTGCTGAGTTCTCAATTTAAACCTTAATGATGATGATGACAGTGCTTTTATAAAACTCTAAGGTATTGAGCTGTGTTTCTGATATTGCTGCTCTTAAATTTTATTGAACCAGTTACTTCTAGTGTCTAAGGAGAGAGTTAGGCACTTTCAGATGCT